>VZUI01044778.1:0-22790 GCA_013401135.1 Cettia cetti
ATATCTATATCTATATCTATATCTATATCTATATCTATATCTATATCTATATCTATATCTATATCTATATCATCTATTTTAGATTATATAATAGTACCTCTAAAGGTAGTTGAAATAACACCTAAATATGAGTTTCCTTAGTTCATTTATTATAAACATAACATCTTTTATTTAAGCTGACTTGGACTGTGTTTTAGAAAGCTCTTTAGAGAGGGATAACTCAAATGAGAAAAGTTGTCAGTGTAACAAGCCCTTCAAAATAATTTCAGGCAGGTGGTTATATCTGAGACCAGATGCACTTAGCCCAGATGCCCAATGGTTCTGAGTTTTTCACTGATTTGGCCATTAACTCAATCTTAATTGTAGTTTATTTAAAAAAACCCAAACAGTATCGTTTTCCTTTCTTAGGCATGTTCAGTCTCAGAACTTTTTTTATTGTCCAATGAAAATTCTCAATAAGTAAAAAGTAATGAAATGAAATTGTGCAATGAATATTTTAAAAATTGCTAATGAAAAGAAGGCAGAAACCATTGGCTGTAGTTTCTTGAATCACTCAAACTGTTTATTCCAGCATGCCCAGCTGACAATAAATTCAGTATCAGCTTTGTTCATATGAACTGCTTGTGCCATTTGCAGATGTTATGCATGACTGCAACATAAAATCTCCCTACATGTAAAATCTTGAGATAAAAGTGTGAATTACCTTTTGCTAATTATGCACTTTCTCATCATTCCTTCTGCTGTTATAACATCTGATTTTCATGGATAAATCATATCTTTTCCTCCTGCAACAATGCAGTGTTCCAACAGAGAAAAGTGTAGCTCAATACACTTCACTCAGGATATCTATAGTTGAAAGCAGCTTTAATTCTTCTTGCATTCTTTACGGAGCATTCATTAGGAATTTATAAACACCATTTGACACATAAAAAGAGAGGCCAGAATGGTTTGGACATAAGATGAAAAATCATATTTCATTAAATATTAAAACCACATAGTAGTTTAAAATGCAAGTATGGTGCACATATACATATTATTTTTATAATATATATGCACATATATAGTGCATACAGTAAATAACAGCATTCTGATGGAGAACTAGAATATGGTGTATTTGCTTGAACAGTTTTCTCTTTGGTTCTGTTGTACTAAGGGTAAGGGCACATACAACATTTCTCCTTCAAAGCATGGACATAGTTTTCTTTAGAGATCACAGGGCTGTTGCTGTGCTCCTCCAGTCTCCAGGTTACTTCTCAGTGCTTAATGCAGAAGAATATCTTGCATATTTTGGTAAAAAGCTGTCTGGATCTCAACCCTTGGCCCTTGGGTTCAGTGAAATATTTTGTAAGGAAGGAAGGACAGATCTGGACCTATATTTCCCAGAGCAAGTCCAGAGGCTGAAGCCAGAGCAATGACTCTTCAGGGATTTGGGACAGATTGGGATTCTGCTGTGGCTGTTGCAGAGTGGAGGCATGGGGCTTGTGTGCTGTGAAGGACAATGAACTGGGCCTTGGGAGGAAAGAAAGGAAGATAGGTCTCAAGATACAGAGGAGACCAGATAGGTCCAAGGAAGGCTATGGGTAATTGTCTCCTTAAAATGCATAACTGAAGGTCTCTTCCACTTCCCACCAACTTTATTCTCTCTTTCCCAGCAGATCTGGATCTTTATGTGTTTAAAGATAATTGTGTTTCTACATTATCATTTGTCTATCCCAATTCAATCTCTCTACAGAGACTGGCTGCTGCTTCTACCTTAGAAGGTGCTCACAAGGATGATTTTCCTTGATTACAAGGAAAGGATGGGAATAGATCCACTTTCTATTCTGATTAATTCTGATCTACATCAACGTTTCCTGCCTCCCAGGAAACACTCCTGCATACCTGCACAAAAAGATGTCAGCCATTCATTTGTTCTAATCAGAAAGGAACATAAAGGTCTTCTGTGACATTATGTCCCTGGGGTCTCCCCTTTTGGTAAGATTTCTGTGGCTGTGGCTGTGGCAGTGACAAGAGCACTTAAAAGAACGACTCAAGACAGGTCATGATAATTCTCCACCTGCCCTCTTGCCTGCTGTACATATGACAAACTGTATCACAGAATCACAGTCTTTATGTGTAACATGTTGATGCATAAAGCAGGAGCAAGGTTATCACTGCTGTGTCAGTAACTGGTCAGAGCTGGTACAGAGCAGGTGCTCCAAAAGGAAGCTTATCTGTGACTGTCATATATGCAGTATCTAATAAGTGACAGCTGAGGTTTCTGAGTAATTAAAGAAAAAGGGTTTTTACTAGGATGAAAATAGACATTTTTTTCAGAGGAAAAATCGAGGGAAGCAACAAGAAGGTACACAGGCTAGAAGAAGAAGGAATGTAGCAAGGTACTCACTCTGAAAGATGTACCTCAAACAGAGTTTACAGATTTGAGTTATTTGGTTTACATTTTATGTTCTGCAAGAAATCCATCTTGATGATCACAATAGTCCCATAGTCCCTCAAAAGTTTAAACATCTATGAATCAAGAGAAATAAGAGTCAACAAATATATAAATGAGTAATATCTACTAAAACATTAATCCAGTGCATCCTCTTCATAGTCATTTTGTCCCACTGACTAAAATTAAGAGAATTAAACTGCAACAATCACAGTACAACTGAAGCACAGATGTGTATCTTATTAAATAAGGTATATAAAAAGACTCATTTCTATCTGGCCAAACAACGATTTTATGGTAGTACTGCTATACTGACTATTTTTTCTTGAAAGCTGACTTTGGAACATTTTATTTCAAACCTCAATTGTCCATGTGATCACTGTAACAGTGTACCTCCTGGGCTCATGTATTTCAGTGGACCTTGGCCAGTTCATCACTTAATTTTTTCTAAAATTTGAAGTCATAAATCTAAAGACAGCTTTTCATGTTCGACCTTTGCTTTATGCAATCCTATCTGTGATACAAGGTCATTAATCCTAGTAAACCTACAAACCCTACAAACAGGGTTTACTTTCAGAGTTTATCCCGATTGCTTATACTTGGCATTGCTACTGCTTACTCTGTTCAACTCTTATTTAAATTATACATTGATTTTTCTCTTTTGTTTTCTTCTGCTGCTGCTAAAAGGGGCTTTCAATGGACACACTTCTGGGGAAAATATGCCAACAGAAAAGAGAGGAACAAGTCTGTACATTCTGTCAGGTCACAGACCATGGGTTTATCGCCAAAAGGTGTCATTAGAAAGCCCTGGAAAGGTCTGTCATGCTTCAGAGATTCTGAGCTACAACACAGCTTTTGAGCTTAACTTTTGTTGCTAATGCAGAAGGAGTGATCTGAGCTGACTGTGCTGACTCTTTGAAATGAGCTATACTTCCTCTACACTGAATATATTACTGGTTTTATTCGCTAGAATTTAGGCTCAGCAATCAGCATTACTGCAGCAAAACATATTATTGTGTACTGGAGACAGTGAGAAATTCATGAGATGGACCAGCCAGAAAACAGCTGAAATCAGGAGTAATCAAGAGTATGTGCAGAATATTCATTAGTTACACACACATACTTACATTAGAACAACACTACTGCAAATACATGGTAAGAAGTGTCATAATAAAGGATACTTCATCACCCATCAGTAATTTTATTTCACATATACATTAGGATATGTTCACAAGGTGTTTTTTCCACAAAATGTCTGTGTCCTACTGTGCCCGAAATTGGTAATGGCCGTTTAATGACTAAGTATATAATATTTTTATGTTCACCCCATCATTTCCAGAGCTTACTTTTTTTCAAAATGTGTTTTGAAGACATAATTATAAGGCAATTCTGCTTAACCTTGGCAAACATTACTTAGGAATCATGGTGTCCAAACCCTGCTCTGAAGAGTAAGAGAAGCCAGTACATCAGTAGTAGTGAGGTCTGCATCTCCTTCACAAGATCTCAGCTGGGGCCTCACTCAGTCAGGTGTGTATTAGTGACTGAATCTTCTCAAGATCCTTCTGAGATGAGAGTGTGCTGTTGCTGTTCTATGTGTAAATGGAAGGCATATAAACTACAGGCATTAAATTGAATTGAAAAATATCTGGTCCCAAATTTTTTTCATTAAATATGCAGGCAGTACCCATACTATTAAAATATGAAGCACAGCTTCCATTGGCATGAACAGAACTCACAGATGCTAAGCCCTACTGCAGTTCAGACTCTAGGCAGATGAACTTTACAGAAAGTGCAATTTTTCCATTTCTAATTGGCACAGTACTGTGGCTACTTACTGCATCTGCAAGAAATGAAGTAGGAATTTGGCATGTGGCAGTCATCTTAGATAAAAAACTCCAATCTAGCCCCAGAGCAGGTATTTCATGTCCACTGGAACACACTATGGGTTTTTCTTTAATTTATTTCCCTTGAAGGGTGCTTTGCAAAATCTTGGTGCAAGGGAGTTCAGCTGTGGTTGGAGAGGGGTTCAAAGGGCCAAGATGACTGTGCTTTCACCTGGTGTTTCATCTTCCTGCACAAATTTAACCATTCACCTGTTTTTCTACTTTACCCATTTTGCTGAATAGATACATGCTTCCTGACCTAAATTTTCTCTATAGACAAACTTTCTTTTGGTGATTCCGAGGTATGCTGCCAAAAGAAAAACATTGTCTTATGTTGACTCTGAATGTCATGTATTTCAACAGCAGAATAACATTATTTAGATTCATGTGAATTTCTGCCATCTGAGAAATTAAAGTGACTGGTAGCAACAATAACAAACCACCAAAAGACAAAATTGATGTTTAATGGTGAAAAAAATTGTAACAATTAGGAATCCCAGGTTCCTTGTCAAACTCCAGAGAGTATGCACTCTAGCATATGTTGTTTGCTTCTTTCTCTGAGTAATGATAAATTATGCCTTTACCTGCCCTTTCCCCTTGGGTCCTTTTTTCCAGTTCAATTTCTTCGTGCTTATCCTGTCCAATTCTCAAGCAGTTCTTGCTCAGTCCCAACGTCAGGATGTTTCAGAAATCAAAATGCAAGACGAATTACTAAAGAATGCTTGTGTTTGGTAGATGTGTTCTTACTAACCCTGGCTGAAAACTAAGCCCAGTGGCAGAGAAAACTTGGAAGAGAAAATGTTTTGGATGTACTGGACTGACAAAATGGGGAGACAAACCAAAAAAATATTGACATTTTTACTTGGATATAAGATTGCTATGTGGGGTACATAAGTATCAGGATAGCAGTTGAATTTGTATTCATGGAAATGCGTTTATGAGGGTAATCAAATATTTCAAAGACCTATGGACCTATTGAAGCCCTAACAGAAGGAGAACAAATGGAAATTATGGAAACTGAGGGCAGAAAAAGAGCAGCTGGAGCCAGGGAAGTCACATGCCAAAAGTGGGGTAGTGTGCAGCACTGCTGCTAGTCGTTCCAGATGGGGACAGCTCTACATTTTGGCTGTGACAAAGGCACAACAGATGTTGCCAACTCAAAGGTAGGCAAGAAAGCCAACTTGAAGGGAAGCTGGCTAAAAGGAGTCAGAGCTCTCTATGTTGATGTCAGCCATGAACAGGAGTTGCCAGGAGAGGGGCTGCCAGAAACCTGAGTAAAGAGAAGACAGCACTGTTGTCCGGTGCTGTTCAGAAGAAAATCGGGAAGCAGGTGAGTGGGGTGCAAAGGGAAAGCAGAAAGGTTTCTCTAAGAGATGGAAGTCATAGTGTTTCTTTTTGAAATAGCTGCTTTGTATTGCTTGATGGTTACCATGTTGTGGTGAGCAATGAATCTCGACAAAATTACTAGAAAAAGAAAATAGCATATTTGGAAATTCTGGATAATTTGGCACATTTTTTCATATAGAGATTTGTCCCATTTTGACACTTGTGGAAGTTTCGAATAATTTTTTCCAAACTTTCTTTTAAAAGTTCTATTTTAGAAGTTGTTTAAAAACTTCTATTTTAATACAAATCATGTGTTTTTCAAAATGTTTTAATAATAAAATGCTTAGAATTTTTTGTAACAAAGTCATATAATTCCCCCTAATGTTTTTAATTATGTTTTTTTAAAATATGTTTTATAGGTCATTTTAGTTCCATTTCATAATGGAAAAAAAAAAAGCAAAATGTCACCATTTCCTGAAGAACAGAATTATTCCCTTCTGACCTATTTCTTTGCTACTTCAAAAAGCATTGTGCAACTTGGAGTGGAAAAAGGAACACTGAACTAATTAAAGACAAAACAAGAACAGCAAGAATTAAACAAACAAAACCAAGACAAATGCATACAGAAAAGAGCCCAAGAAAAGCCCCCCAAAACAATTAATGCCATAACTCATTCAAGAAATCAAGAAAAAGGACATCAAGGTGTTAGAGTGCTGCTTGGGAAAAACAGTAAATGTCAAATACAAAATTAAATCCCACCCAAGACAACATAAATACAGAAAAAAAATAGTTCTTGCAAGACTGACAATAATATTTCTACCAAATCTATTCCTATGCTTTCTGCACATTTCCTTATTGTTTCCTCATTCCCACTTCAATTGCCATCATCTGATTACAGAATTTTGCTTGAAAAGCAAATTTTAAAATGTTTCTGCTGTTTAATAATAAATAACTTCAGAAATAAAATAATCCCCAACCTGTAAGTATTGCTCCAAATTATTTCTGAAACAATAATTTCTGAGTGAAATAACAGAGGAGAGAGATCTAAAAAGAGGTTAAGTTTCAATAAATTGTGTTAGAGATATTATATTTACTCATCTCAGGTTAGGAACTTGGTACATAGTTTCAGCCCCAGATAGACCAGTTTCAGTTAAAAAAATCCCCTCAAGATGTATGGAAGTTGCCAAACACAATAGAGTCTATATTGCTAGAACATATTTGTTAGGCTATAAAGAGCAAATATGAGGAAAAGCATAATTTAATGAGAAAAGTTGACACAAAACATAAACCCATTGAGGCAAAAAAAGATGTCTAGTACAGGTCAATATATATCTTTTTTTATAATGTATACATTTTAGATCTCAATCACCATATAGTGGCCATCCTAGAAAAATGGATTAAGGAAAAGTATTATCAGTGTCATTACTTTTGACAACCTGACTTTAAGACTAATACAGAGAGGTACCACTAATAAAAGTGTCTCTAAGAGGAAGACAGTGATGGAGAAGACAGAAGAAATGTCATGTTACAAACAAGAAATACAGAAATGGCCATGTGAAAAATAATAGAATCACAGAACAGTTTTGTTTAAGGAAGGCACCTCAAAGATCATCTAGTTCCAACTTGCTGCCAGTGGCAGGGATGCATTTTCATAGACCAGATTTCTCAGAACTAAATCCAGCCTGGCCATGAACACCTCCAGTGATGGGGCATCCCCAGCTTCTCTGGGTAACCTGTTCCAGTTTTCCCCTCACCCTCACAGTAAAGAATATTTCCCTAATATCTAATGCAAACCTCCTGTCTTTCCGTTTGAAGCCATTCCCCCTTCTCTTGTCACTACACATCTTGTAAAAATTCCTTCTCTTTCTTCAGGTACTGGAAGGCTGAGATTAGGTAACCCTGAAACCTTCTCTTTTCTAGCCTGAAGAAACCTAATTCTCTCAGCCTTTCCTTCTTCACAAAGAGAATTGAAATTTGTGAATGGCAGAGTGTAGAAATCCTAATTGAAAGATCAAGGATTGCAATTTTACCCTGGAGTTAGTGCAGAGCTGGTGAGGATTTAATTAAAAACACTATCATTGAAGGAAACCATTCTGGAGGTTTAAAGGTCTCACAAAACCATTCCAGGAGTTTGTTGTTTTTCTTTTTTTTCTCATATCATCTTCTTAAATTGTAGTATTTTCTATTCATTATCACTGTTTATTTCCTATAACTCTATAAGCAAAGGATGAATGTTACTAGCATTTCCACAATGAGACAGCAGATATCTGGAGTGGTAACTTGGCAACTCAGCATCTACTGGGTGCCAAACCATTTATTCTCAGCTTCTATAGCAGCATGTATTTGATGTAATGTATTTTGTAGATAGCAATTTAGAGATTTAGAGAGGAAGGAAATTAAGCTGTGTGAAGAGAATATGTCTTTCAGGCCAAATATCAGAAAAGCAAAAAACTGACTAATTATGATAAAACAAAACACTGATGGATGGACGGATGGATAGCACAAATAGATGAGGGAAGCAGGGATCAAAAATAGTAGCAAAAGAAAAAAAATAAGAACCGTAATTGGAAAAATACTAACAAAATAAAACATTGTAACTCCAGTTTGGCATTACACAGAATCACAGAATAAGCTGAGTTGGAAGGGACCTAAAAGAATCAAGTCCAACTCTTAGCCCTGGACGGGACACCCCAAGAGTCCCACCATGTGCCTGAGAGTGTTGTTCAAACCCTTCTTAAACTCTGTCAGGTTGGTGCTGTGACCACTTCCTTGTGGAGCCCATTCCAGCGTCCAAACATCCTCTGGATGACAAACCTTTTTCTGATATCTAACCTGTCTGGACAGGAGTCCATCCCATGGGCAAAAGACCTTCACAAATTGCTGCAGTGGGGGTCACTCCTCCACAACCAGCACTCTTCTATGGTGTGCAAGGACAGGCTGAGCCAGCGTGGGTGTCCCATGGGGTCACAAACCCTACCAGCACACCTCCAGCATGGCCTTCTCTCTCCCAGGAGCCTCTTGCAGCACGGGCTTTCTGCAAGTTCACAGCCTCCTCTAAGGCATCCACCTGCTCCAGTGTGGGGCTTCTCCCAAGCTGCAGGTGGATCTCTGCATCCCCATGGTTCTGCATGGGCTCACCCACTTCACCATGGTCTGCACCAAGGGCTGCAGGGGAATCTCAGCTCTTGCACCTCCTGCCCTTCCTTCTCACTGACCTTGGTGTCCACAGAATTGTTCCTCTCACATATTCTCACCCTGCTCATCTCTGGCCACAAATACTGTGGATGATATCTGTGCAATAACTTTTTTTTCTTCTTCTTAAATACGTTGTCACAGAGGCATTGCCACCACTTCTAATTGGCCTGGCCTTGGCCAGGAACATGTTCATCTTAAAGCCATCTGGAATTGGCTCTGCTGGATTTGGAAAAAGCTTCTGGCAGCTTCTCACACCTCTTATATTTCTGTCAGCCAAAGGACAGGCATGATACTGGAGTTTTGCAAAGCTTTTATTTTCATGGGCAGGTATAAAGCCAAAGCCCTTCTCTCACACAGCTCTGGCCTAGAGCAAATGAACTTTACCTGGATGGAACAAGCATAACAATCTGTTATTGTTTTCTGGATGTCTTGCAGCATGTTGATTTTCTGAAAGGCTTTTGCTGCTATATGGACAATTGGGTTATAAACTCCTCTAGTTCTAGTGTCAGTGATGGGATTTTTTCCAGAGAAGGATCCCAGAATACACAAAGTTTGTGTCTGACAGAGAGCTCTTCTGATCTATCCCTATCCCACTGGCTTATGACCTGTCAAAGAGACATCTGGTTCTCCTAATATCTGCTGTTTTGTGTGACAGTCTTCAGCAGATGGAATTGGATTCACTCTCTTTTCTCCCTTCCCTGAAAAATGAAGGTTCCTCTTCATTGCCTTCCCATGGCTTGTCTGTTGCCCTTTGTCTGAGGTATTCTGCTGCTTTCTGAAAACATTCTGAAATTGCCAAAGGAACTCATAAAGAAGCTTTGAGGTAGGGGACTGGGAGAAGAGGATGTGGGGACCCATGAGCAGGGCTGCTGTTGCAGAGGGTATGTGGGACACTATTGACTGGGATTTTAAGAGCCGTGAATGGGTTGGGGGGCTTAGGTGTTGTTAAAGCGCATGCAGGAAAAGGATGCTTGAAGGATCAGTGATTTCGGTATCAGTGGTGTGAAATGATCATTCAAGATTTAAGAGTGATTAAAGAATCAGGATTTATTTAGAACGTGGCTGGAAGATTAACTGTTGACCTAGAAACTGCTAAATAGGGATGACAATAATTTCTGCAGAACTATGGACCTAAAGTAATCTTGTTCAAATTCCCTTAAGTTGCGGACTACATTAAATATACTTAACAGTGACAATTGGTAAGGGAAAACTAAATATTAGCTGAGAGATCATAATGTCATAATCTAATTTAAAATGCCTAATGATTTGGAAAGTAGAGGTAATACTGCACTTATCTGTGTTGGTTTGTTTTTTTCTCTTCTCTAGTCTGACTCATAACAGTTTGTTATTGAACTTGGAAAGATGAAGATGCATAAAATAAAAAAGACCTGATGATATTTTAAAAAGGCTGATCTCTTTAGCATACAATTTATTTACAGTGCATAGAGATAGAATGAATTTCTCCTCCACAGACTGACTCAGAGGGGATGCTTTGGAGGCGTATAATTCCACTCCCAAAATAATAATCAATCTATATTAGAACTTATAAATGAAGTTACTGAAAAGGCAAAATAATAGCAGAGAAAAAAAATAAATTATGAGTGTACCATACATTCCAGCACAAATTTTGATGTAAATAGTAAACTCTCGATTGAGAAAAAGTATGAAGCAGGTGAAATCCTGCTAGTCTCCATCTTTGTTAAGAAATGTTTTTTAATAAGTGTGCTCAAGTGACTTCAAAAATTTAATGGGAAGATCTTCCCTGCTAAAAATGAGCTCAAGAATTTGCCCCAGTGAAAAT
The DNA here is from genome assembly GCA_013401135.1 of Cettia cetti. Lineage (NCBI taxonomy): Eukaryota > Metazoa > Chordata > Aves > Passeriformes > Sylviidae > Cettia > Cettia cetti. Next base: position 10,637 of record VZUI01044778.1, read on the forward strand.
ATTATTTGGTTTCATGTTTCTCTTCTGATCAAAACAATATGATTTTTTAAAGTAACTAAAAATCTTCTTGTGCAATAAAGATGTTTCTAAGAAACATTACAGCTGCCAAGAACCTGAATTTAGATAGACATGAAAGAATTAACAGTTATTAAGAACATTAATCAATCTGAGAAAGCTTGTCTGCCTGAATCTTGTACAAAACTGAATTGCATCCTAACCTTATCTAAACATTTAGCTTTCAAATAGTAACAGAATTATAGAGACTTAGAATCAAGGTTGGAAAAGTCCTCTAAGATGATAGAGTCCAAGTGTTGAACTATCACAAAAAGAGGTAATTCTATGAGTATAAATTAAGAGACAACAGATTTTACTAATTAATTTATTGATTTCATTTGTTACTTGGTTCTAAGAATCTGTACTCAATGCAATTATACTGAATGATGTACAAGGCAATTGAAGTATATCAGTATATCAGCACGTGTGCTGCAAAAGAAGGGAAAACACACAACCTGGACTGTATACTCTGTGTGAACCCCATGTGGATGCCACATGTCCTAGCTAAGACAATAACACACAGAGCTGCACAGAAAAATTGTTTCAGCACTTCATGTACTGTACTTCACACTAATCCCTCTGGGAGGATGTAGCTCATAAGCAGTTCTAACCATGCTCAAAGAGAACGAGTGGATCTTTTCCTCCTGGACTGGTCGGAAGGACTTTGGTGCAGCCCTCAGCGAACATTGCACTCACTACACTATAGAAGCCACAGTCTCTGCATGCACAGCCCACCTAAAGCAACAGCAATCACAACTCTCTCAATTTACAGCAGTGCTGAGTCTGACCAGAAGTCACTGTACTTCCTTGCAGACCTCAGCACTGCAAGAGTTGTTGGTATGTCAGCTCCACTGGAAACAACACAGCAGAAAGCAAAACCAGGTTAATGTTTTTCTGAAATTAGGCTAACCTGAAAGCAAGTTATATTCTGCACCTTGAATATATTCTGGCAAAATGTAGAACCACTTTTATTTTTGAAAGCAGTTGAAAATTTTGATTAATTCTCCTTAGTTATGGATAACCAACAGCTTGAGAAAAAACATGTTTCCTACTTTGTTTGCTGGGAAAGGCTGTGGATGTGTCTACCCGGACTTAAGTAAACCCCTTGATGCCATTTCCCTCAAAATTCTCCTGGAAAAACTGGCTGCTCATGGCTTGGACGGGTGAACTGTTCCCTGGGCAAAAACTTGGTTGGATATCCAAGCCCAGAGAGTGGTGGTGAATGGAGCTGGCAGCCAATCACTAGTGGTGTTCCCCAGGGACCAGTGCTGGGGCCAGTCCTGTTTAATATATTTATCAATGATCTGGATGAGGGGATTGAGAGCAACCTCACTCAGTTTGTAGATGACACAAAGTTGGGATGGAGTGTTGATATGTAGGAGGGCAGGAAGGCTCTGCAGAGGGATCTGGACAGACTGGATCCATGGGGTGAGGACAACATTGTGAGGTTTAACAAGACCAGGTCCTGCTCCTGGGTAACAACAACCCCAGGCAGTGCTACAGGCTGGGGCAAGGTGCTACAGCACTACAGGCTGAGTGTCTGGAAAGCTGTCAGTAATAAATTCACCTTGGGGTGCTGGTCAGCAGCCAGCTGAACGGGATCCAGCATGTGTCCAGGTGGCCAAGAAGGCCAATGGCATCCTGGCTTGTATCAGCAATGGTGTGCTGGTTGGGCCAGGGCAGTGATTGCCCCCTGTACTGGGCACTGGTCAGGCCATACCTCAAATCCTGCGTTCACTTCCTGGGCCTCTCACTACAGGAAAGAAACGGAGGTGTTGGAGCATGTCCAGAGAAGGGCAACAAAGCTGGGGAAGGGTCTGAGCACAAGTCTTGTGAGAAGCAGCTGGGGGAGATGAGGGGGCCTAGTCTGGAGACGAGGAGGCTCAGAGGAGACCTTATTGTTCTCCTTCGGCAAAGTAACAAATGACAGAGCAAGAGGAAATGGCCTCAAGTTGTGTCAGAGGATGCTTAGGTTGGATACCTTTCTTCACTGAAAGGGCTGTCAAGCACTGAAGCAACCTGCCCAGGGAAGTGGCTGAGTCAACATCCCTGGAAGTATTAAAAGTCATGAAGGTGTGGTTTTTAGTGATGTGGTTTTGTGGTAAACTTGGCAGTGCTACATTAATGGTCAGAGTCAATGATCCTAAAGGTCTTTTCCAATCTAAAGGATTCTTTGATTCTATGAGCCTATGATTCTCTCTCTGGTTAATTTTTTATGTAATTGCTCTCACTATGACTCTTGATGAATTTGTCTGATCATGGTAATTAGTGAAGCAGTAATATTTATGCTACATCATCTACAGTACTTACATGAGTAAAATTAAATATGTCCAAAGCAAAGGTTGTAATTTCTCTCTCAAAGTGGAAAGGAGAAGAGAAGGGAAAATAAAATTCTTCAAGGGACTAGTTAATCCCTGTTAAGGGGCTTTGAGTAACAGGCCAACCTTTGAATTGAACCAGGAATTTTTCTTTCAGAATGGTGTAGCAGACACGGAATTAATTTTTTTCCATTTAAATCAGAGGAAATTTAGAAGAAAAGGAGCTAAATGGCCAGGGCCAAAATCTATGGATTATTTCCCATCAAATTTGGTTTTTGTGCTTTATCCTTCATAAGATTTAAGATACCTTTTTTTTGAAAGGCAGCTTTTCGAGTTCTCCTCACTTCAGCTGCTCTGACAGCTGTATTATTAAACTCTTAGTTCATCATGATGAAAAAACCCATACATAAAACCTGATGTAGTTAAGAATTTAACTGGCTGTACTCATAAATTACCCCGTTTGCATTAAAAAAAAATAATTTCAAAAAGAGAATTAAGCATTTTTAAAACACCACTAACAACAAATCCATGTCACCCTCATCCAGCAACATTTTAAAGGGTTTTGGAAAATTGGGTACTTTATGACATTTCGCTTTCTTATCAGGTTGAGAGAGACATACACTTGATGTGGTGGGGTAACACAGTGGGAAAAAACAGCCACGAAGGTAAGTTAAAAGAAAATAGGGGAAAGCTAAAATGGTAAGTTAAATCAGTAAAAGACTTGAGGATTTTGAACGTTCTGGCTTTACTTTTTGCTTTCTCTTAGTGAGTGGAGTCATCTCACTGATCTATGCCTGACTTGATCACTAGCAAAGTGAGATTGGTTAATCTTCCTTTCTTAGATATTCATGTCTTTTCTATCCTAGCACTGCCAGAAGACAGACACAGATGTATGGATAGGTCCCTTGATTGCTACCAAACAATCCCCCTCTGCACTGGTCATCTCAGGGTTGAGAGATAGAAAATTACCCTCCCGCAAAGTCTTTGACTGCATAGAGGCTGTCAGGGTGAAGGTCCAAAGAGATGTAGCTCTTCTCCCTGAACATAAAGACTGTCAAATGATTAGTCATGGTAGATTAGAAGTGTTTTATACAGCACAGTAACTTCCAATAAATCATCAAATGTGCATCTCCTACTTTCAAGCATATCTACTTCTGTATCCACTAGCATATGGTAGTACTGAAAATTATGGAGCTGAGTCAGCTCTAAGAGGTCATTTTCATCTGAAAACAAAAGATCTATGTAAACTTGGTGTTGAGTGATTTTCAGAAAATTGTGCAGGAGTGAATAATAGAATATTTTAATGTCTATATTTCTTTACTTGTCTTCTAAGGCTATACTCAGAATTGTAGCTCTGTTTATTTTAAATAGCCATGCTCTAGCATAATGCATTAATGTCAATTATCATCAGTGTTTTATTTCTTGCAATTATTTGTGTCCTTTTATTACTTCTTATACATGATCTTGTATGCACGGGAATAACTGCTTTGTTCAAGGCTGTGATTTGTATGAAAAAAAACTTATAAAAAGGTTTGTAATATTTATAGGTTTTAAAAAATGGTCTTAATGTCTCTCATTTGTGATAGTATGACTATAGGCAGAGTCAATGGGTTTATCAGCAGTGTAGTAAAAATATGTTGGAATATTAAGCTTCTGTTTTATCTACTGTGGGGCATTTATAATAACATTTAATTGAATTTCCACCCCATTTTATAGGGTTTAGAATTGGAACTGCATAGAGTAGAATAAAAAGAGCCCCAAATCATCCAAATCACCAATAATAGCATTTAAGTAAAAGTAGAAAATTTGAGCAAAAATAAAATTTCATGAGTATAATGAGGGATTTTTAGTCAGGTATAGGTTGTAAGAAAAGCAGAGGCTGAATCAAAATGGGGGGAACAGGCAAAGGCCAAGGAAAATGTGATGCATGGCAGTCAGTCAGAGACAAGATACTTGACAGGTCTGTGTGTTCCTGTTCCAGTAATTTTATTCCACATATGACTGACTCCTAGAAGGCTACTGCTGGAGGCTTTCTTTTTTACCTCTTTATCTTCCTCCTGACAAGACTTTTTGGGACTACTTGTGTCACTGAGAGCAGACTCCTGTTCTTTCAAATGCACAAACCCATATAGTGATCATTTAGTCTTCAGCGGTCTATAGAAAATAGTTTACAAGCCCTAACTGACCCACTCTGTAAGGCGTTTTACAAAAACTTCTAACAAAAAATATCACCAAGCATTAAAAATTGCAACCAAAAGGTATCACATGAAATGAGAGGGGTGGTGGATGAGGGGAAAAGTGAAAAAACAAGGTTGCTCCTGAGAAGCAGTTAGAAGTAACTGATATTTCTTAATATGCTCCAGAATATCTGGGTTGTGCTTTGGAGCTGCAAACAGTAACTGAAGCCCTGTCAGTTCTCTCTATCCTGTGAAAAAGAAAGTTGAAATTCTTTGCTACATTTTGATAGTATTTGCATTTAGTTAGTACACTCTACTAAAGTCAACAGAGACTAATGATTTCTGACAAGTTCTCATTTCATTTATTCAAGATCTGGGAATCTTGAAAAAGGTTTGGGGATGGGAAGGGGGTTTTATTGTTGTTCTTTCGTATTTTGACTTCATCCTCAGTTGTTTAGATTTTCAGCTGCAAGAATTTGGGAGATGAGACCCTTCAGGATAAAATATTCATTAAGAAAAATATTGCCTTTTGCTGGCAAGATTGCTTTCAGTAGTAGATGCTAGATTTTATATTCCTCAGATCTTCCAATGCTTCATTAATAGAATGGCATTTTTTGTTTGCTAATAATGTCAGACTGTGAGTTTATTATGTAATTTTCCCTGGCTAAATGTCCCACTTGAACCCTTGAAAGTGAAAATGCAAAATTTATCAGGCTGCTTATTCCTAGTAAAAGAAAACAAGGTCTTTGGGAGGGGAAGGTGGGGGCAGAGAAGGTTATTTTCTTTCTTTCTCGAGACTTCCCTTATGAAGGTGGAGGTCTTCGTAAGCAGCGTATTTATTCCAGTTCTTTGGTATCCTTCCCAGCTTAGGTTTTATTATTTTTTAAAAATAAACATTTTAATGTCATGTTTATAGTCATATTATGCCAGAGAAGAATTTGTGATTTTACTTCTGTTCAAAGCCAAGATTTACCATAGTTGTATTAAATAACGTTTTAGAAAAAAAATACAAATATTACCAGTACATTTTCTGATCTAATTTTTAAACTAACCTTGTTTGATAAACTGCTATTTGAGAGAATTCAAAAGTGTAAAGTTTGGGGTTTTAAAATGTGAAATAGGCCTTTTTTCCCTAAAGGATTGAGCTGTCTTTGTGGTTGGTGATTATATAAAGCCACAAACGCAATCTCACCCACAAATAAAGAAGCTTTATATTCAGGTATATCCTGCACTCTTCCATATTGTAGTAATTTGGCCAGAGACAATGGTATCAGGTAGATTCAGGGCAAAGAAGTCCTTTTAATAACATGTGAGTTCTTGGAGAAAAATAACCAGCTAATGGAATTTTATCAGGGAAATTAAATAAGAGTATGACTAAGGAATCTTTGCAGGGTTTTGAAACCTTGCCATATTTTAGCACTTTTCTGGGCTGTCTCTATAGAGACCAAAGTGAACTGAGTAGTAATGTAGAAGATCCTTTTTCTTCAGACATGCTCCAAGGAGCAAATATTGGCAATGTGGAAAAATTTGGACTGTGATTTTTTTTTTCATTCCTGAAGTTACTACACTTTTCTAGTCAATGTTGTTAATTTGGCAGCTTTAGTAAGTGCTAAATTTGCCATTAAGCGTAAATAGAAAATCAATGACAAACAGTAACAATATGATCTACTGTGACTAATGACTTCAGCAAACCTGTGAATACTGAAGGTCTCGGGGCACTTACTGATGTCAATAGGAATTGGCCGTGATGCTGGTATTGGAGCAAGGATTTCTGTGCCTTGTTCTTCAGGCAAAAGTCACTCAACAGGATGGCAATTAGTAAAATTTTATGTTCTCATGAAATATCAGTGGTATTTGAGAAAGCTTTTTGTTGGTAACTGCAGGAGGTGCCGTAAGTTGGGCCTTGCTTTAAAGCTGCTTCTTATATGAAATGAAATACGTGCTCTGGTTGTCAGAGAGAGATTAATGATAAATGGCAAGGTAATAGCTCTTGTTAATTTGTATTGAGGGATATATGTTGCTGTCTTGGTGGCATCCTTGCAGCAAAATGTGGTGGAAAATTCCCTGCTTTATCTGTACTGAGAGTATGGAAAAGGCTGTAGTCTGCTGAAGCTTTGGCTTTTCTTTTCAAAAAAAGAATCCAGGAATAGAAAACTGCCTTGAAAAATAAGAATAAAAATAGAAATAAATTTCATTCCAGATATTGTTTTCTATCTGTTTCTACAATAATGTATTCAGGTACTGTCCTTTATTTCCGAAGTCTTAAAATCAATGATACTCATGTCAAGCACCTTAGCTGTTTTAGGTAAATATTCAGTATGTGAATTCAGGTTTTTTTCTGCTCATGGCTTGCTTTATGATTCAGGTTTGTGAGTTCATAATTCATAAACCTTGTATGGAGAACCAGCTGTGTCACTGTAACTTTGAAAGACAAACTAAAAATGGGTGTCTTCAGTTCCTGGAAGCTCTTTTGTCGCTTTCCTAGGAGATGTGTCTAGCATATGAAGCACAATTACCCAAAAAAGCAATATAGAAGTCCAGTGCATTTTTTCTTTCAGAGCCTGGCCATTGGACAAGTTGGAAGACTCTTCAACAAGCTGAATTAAACACTCTGCAAAAGCACCCTGCATTGCAGCAAGTATGTTTGCTGGGAAGGGCTGTGCATGCTCTATGAAATAGTTCTGTGCACATTTCCTTTCTTTGGCTCAAGGAAAGCTGCCTGCAATGCACACCATGGGATGTGTGGCACAGGCACAGCATCTTAGTGGGACATTGTGTCCATAAGATCAGCACAATTAGAGTCAGGCCTGCAGTGTTTCAGCAATTTTCTTATCGAGTTGTATTCTCATTTTGACATGAGAGCATTTGGTATCTAACATGCAAATTCTGGGAGAATAGTTGTTTTGATACCAATTTGGTTATGAGTTTCTGCTTTTATGCTTGGCATATGAGGAAAAGGAAAATTGTGTGGGAGTCATGAGTAGTAAAGCATTTTTTCAAGCAAGGAGTTCCACTGTGCTGGAGGAGTACTTCTCCAGAGTAGACATCATCCCTGGCCAATTCACAGCTTCAGGGTAACAGTTCCTGTGTGTAAATCAATCGTGTTCCCTTTGACTCGGAGCAAGGAATCAAATGAGATGGAGCTATGAAGGTTTCCACTAAAACCTTAGGATGAAGAGCAAGGAGTTTTGTCTTTTAAGCGTAATGCCTTTCACATTCAGGTTGTTATGTATCTTTTGTTGTAGGAGGTGAAGAAACTTGGGAGATTACCAAATGTCACAGATACTGGGAATGTAACTTTTTTTTTTTTTTTTAATTGACATCGGAGAATCACCTTGGAACTTTCAGCTTTCTCTTTTTTTTCCCCACATTTATTATTTTGTGGTTAATCAACAAGAAGCTTGAACTGTGACCTGAGTGCTCCTCAAAGAAATAATTTTTAAATAAAGAAAATTGAGGTCACAAATATTAGACATCTTTCATAAAATCCTGAGACTGTCTTAAAATAATGTCATTTTTACTTCTCTACTTCCTTTTTTTTCTGTAAATCATGTAGAATAGACACACAAATTTATTGTAACTCATCTTTTTCTTTGTTATATTTCTTTGATAGCTTCTTTAACCTTTCATTTGAACTCATTTTTTTCACGTAATTTCTTTGCTAAAACATGTGCCTTGTCCCAGCTTCCCAAAGGAGAAATAATGAAAATTTTATCTTTTCAATAGATGACTAAATACTAGACTCCTACGTATAAAGTATTCTGTACATAGGTGTAATGTACTACACATAGGTAGTCTACACATATGTATATGTATACATATAACCTATGAGCATGCATGCCCATGCAAACTCATAGGTTATAGTTTACTCTGTGGTATGGTGGTTACAGAGAAGGATCTTCATAAATAAGTAAATTGTGATGTTTGAATAAATTTTTGCTTCTACAGACTACCAAGTTCCTTACAGTATACTTGGGCAGAAGATACATTTTACAGCTATCCCCAACCTTTTTTTTAAGGTTGTTCTTTCAGTTTTGCAGAGAACTACTAAAAATTTCATCTACTATGCCTCACTGAAAAAGTCATTTAGTATGGTCCTTTCCAATATGCTTCAGAATCATTTTTTGATGGCAGAATACTTACAGAGTTTCCTGGTGGCCTTTTTTAAACTCATTTTCTTTCCCTGTTTCTATATGAGGCCCCTGTTTATCTTCCAAATTTCTCAGTGTCAGCAGTTGACTCAGATGCTGTGTGCTAGCTGGTGTAACAGCTCTTTGACCTGAACTAACCCTTTTCCAACTATTCCTCACTTGCATCCTTGCTACTCTGGCTTCTCATCCAAGCCGTGATTATTCTTTATATCCCATGCTGTGAAATATGATGCAATGCCAATGTGCTGTATGTTAAATGATTCACAGGGGAGCGTGGAAATGAAACAGAAAATTGTGTGAGAGCTGAACCCTCAACTCAGTTTCTTGCCTAAATGTAGACTGACTAACCTTCTTTCTTTGTTCAAAAAGTAAACTAATGAAGGCTTCTTCTTATTATTGTAAACAGTATATATGCTGTTTTCCATATATTAGCATTTTGAATCTAAAGCTCAAGGAAATGGAACAGGGGAAAAAGCAGTGTTTTCAGGCTCAAGATATTACGTCAACAAGCTCAAAAGGGATGTCAGATGACTGGGGAACAGAGACAGCACAGCTGGAGTTATTTCCTAAATTAACTAGTGTTAGGCTTCACAAAGACTTTTTTTCTGAGAGTGGTACTAAGTATTTTGCTTTTTCAGCACAGATTTTTTTTTTTTTTTTCCATAACAAAGAGACTGCAGAGTATTGTTGTGTGTTACTTGGGGCTAAAACATTTGCATTAAGTCAATGCATGTTTTGTCATGGGCTCTGTGAGAGCTAAACAAAATGCTGATTCCACAGCTTAATGACTACAGCCCATTTCCACATCCATTCCACTCTTTTCCATACCCACAAGCTTGGTTGAAAGTCAGAAAATTAATCTCTTTTTGTTTATCCTTCCCTTGTCTCATTGTGGTATGTGCTGTCAAAGCAGGTGCATACGAAAATATACAAAGGATGGTCTCATTAGGATAGCCCCTAAGTAAAGATGATAGTGGATGGCATTAAAGAATAGGGCTCCTTTCTCTGCCCCAATAGTAGCCATCCCTGTATAGCCACATCCACAAAAGGATTTTGGCCTGATGGGATCCAAGGCCCTCAATTAGGTACATAGGCTCCATACACTGATATGTCTGACCTGAACTCCTAAAAATTACCAAAGCAGCTGCAATATTTTTATAAGAATTGTGAGACATGCCAATGGATGGAAGGAAGATGTGTATTTTCAGCACACCTGCTGTGTGTTGAGGCTTTGGGCATGAACAGGACAGGACTACTGCTAGATGTTCCTCAAACTTTTATTGTGGCATCAGTCTCATAACAGGGTTTTACACAGTTGAAGGATTGCAACAGGTCACGTCTGCCAGCAGCAGCCAAAGGTTTCTTTGTTGCATGGCATTTTAAAAGTTTTCCAGCCAATCTTACAGATTGCTAAATCTTACAGACAATTATTCTAGTCAATCACTAAAAGCACACATACACCTGCTTCAAACTATGCTTGCTTGTATGTTTTCTATTAGCAATAAACAATATTCCATTATTAAGCTTTAAAGTTTTTACTATCTTGTTAAGCATATTTTTTTCTGCAGCCTTAAAATCTATCATAGCCAAATTTAAGGCTCAGACTATTGTTTCATGTCCTTGCCTGCTGTACTATTGTAACTTTTCTTATTTTCAAGCTTTGCAGCTGATTCTAAATTCTTCAGCTCTTTCTGTTTCTGGGGCCTGCTTCCACAGCTTTCTGAAAGCCTTATTACCTTTAACATTTCCCACAGTGCTGGATCCATGGAGGAGTTCTTCCACTTCTGGAAGTCATAAGCATATGCTGGAGCAGTTACGGTGCCTTCTTTTTTTCCCCCAAAATAAGGATTTTTTCCTGTAAAGAGGAAAGTTCTTGATTTAAACTTTTGCTCCATTACAGAACTTGGATATTAGTTGCCTCAGAGATAGGAGCCTTACCAATTTTTTTTTTTTTTTTTAATTTGCCAGCTCTGTTAAAATAGACTAGACGTAACTGTGTTTAAAATCTGTTCCTTTTGAAAAAGCAAAGAATTTTTTTTTAATATTCTGGAATGCTAGCAAAGGGTAATCTAAGATAGGATACACAGTACTCTAGGTTCTTGAGATCATCACCCTGCTATGGAGGGAATGCCATTTATTTTGGTAGTTCCTTGCACTCACCTTCAGAGCCAGACAACTGCCTAATGTAAACTAAATATGTATTTTCTGTAACCTGGATATTAACACAGTTATCAAATTTAGAAACAAACAGGTTACACGGGATCACTACCCCTTTTTAAACTCCTGAGTTCTGGACACTGCTCACAATTCAAGTAATCTGAATCTGGAGACAAATCTCTCCTCTATATTCATTTTTTCAGATTGCATTCCATCTTTGCAAGATTTCTCATCTTTTATAACTTCATGATAATGTTGCATTGCACTTAGAAAATGCTAAATCTCTTAAACACCATGCCCCTTGGGTATGGCTATCTGGAGCCATCTCCTGTTCAGACAGTAAACAGACTATATTAATGTCTATTCTTCTTAACTAATACTTGAGGGGGTTGTGGATTTGGAGTTGTTATATTCTAAGTTTCCAGGTGGGATCCAAGCTTTGGTGTATAGTATTTTGTATACGAAATCTGTAACTCACGTGAAATTGTATCCTGGTTAACAAACTTCGTAACAGTTTTATCTCTATAGATTAATATTGCAAATAAATATGGTTTTAAACCACAGAAAAACCATTTCTCTATTCTTCTCATTTAATAAAATGAGCACTAAAAATCTAATTTAGACAAAAAAAAATTTCAAGATACCAGATTTCTCCATTAGTATTAAATTAAGGTGATTGAAGTATTTAGTTCGTCTGAAAACTTAAATTTGTTACTGTCATGTGTTCTTAATGGGAGAAAATGATTTGGTCTGATGCTGATATCTCAGGTGAACCTTGAATTCTTTCTATTTGGTAGCCAATAGAAAGTGTGCTGCTCTTGATTAACAGACAAGGGTTATTACTAAATAAATGATAAGAGCTTTTTCATGCTCTTGATCAGAGGGAATGAATACTCCAGAAATCTGAGCTAAAGAAGCGCTTATTAATACAAAGTGACAGCTGGAACAAGTGTAGATGTTGTCATGGGATCATGATGTAGAAAATGAACTTAGGGTTCATAATTTTGTCACTGAGAATAAGAGAATTCCCTCTGTTCAGAATCCTGGATCTTCTGGGCTGTTTCTTAACCAACTAAGAAACATCCTGGAGTGCAAGGCTTTTTTTATTGCTTTTATAGTGACCAAGTTTCTTAGGTAGGTAGTATAAATAATCTAGAAGTACAGAAAATGCACAAACCACATACTTTCAGAAAGGTGAGAGTAAAATTACCAGGAAGAAAACAGGATAGGATAGGATAGGATAGGATAGGATAGGATAGGATAGGATAGGATAGGATAGGATAGGATAGGATAGGAT
>VZUI01044780.1:0-17584 GCA_013401135.1 Cettia cetti
ATTGGAAGACTGAGGTTCAACCTCTTCAATTCCACTGGTCTTAGAAAGTGTCCATCAATTGTCCTTTCTACAGAAAGGAATGTAAACAAGATAAAGAATTCTAAAACATTGCTTTGTTTACATGAAAGTGGCACCAGGCATGGACAGGGTACACCACATCTTGGGACGCTCCTTGGTCAGGACAAAAACTAGAAGGCTGGAAAGCAAGGCTACATCTCACCCTTTTTCCGTGAAAAAAAGAAAATGAACAAAGTTACAAAGTAAAATACATACAAAGAAATCAATCTGCGGCCATGGAGGAATCACCAGAGTCCGATGATTCGTCCACTTGATGGCTTTCAGTTTGGTCACAGCTTCCACCTTGCCTGTCGGCCGGGTTCTGTCTCTTCGGTCGCAGGTCAGGACGGACACACTTTGAAGGTACCCAGCGTACCCCAGTGTCTGTGGATACCCATGCATACCCCTGCCCCATAGCAATAAGGTAATTTGGACCTTTCCACTGCTTGGTGACCAAATTTCAGACCCGAACCTTCGCTCGAGGCTGATGCATCTCGTCTGAAGCCTGCAATGAGGGATGATGGTTCAACATGACAGAGTTACTGGAGTTCTGCAGCACCGTGATTGATGACATACAAAGCCTTTGCCAACTGACTGTGTGGGGTTTCACCCTGCATTCCCCATTTTTGCTTCTGAAGAACACACTTCAGGGTACCATGAGTGCGTTCTACAATGGCTTGACCATTGGAGAATGAGGAATGCCAAACTTGTGTGACACACCCCACAACTGTAGGAACTGCTGCACCTGCTGCGATGCGTAAGCAGGACCATTGTTGATTTTGACAGCAGAAGGTATGCCCAGAAGAGCAAAGGCCTGCCTCCAGTGGGCATTGACATCACGGGACTTTTCTCCTGTGTGAGCAGACTCCCACATCACAGAGGAGAACGTGTCCACTGTGACATGCACATACTTGAGTTGGCTGAACTTGGCAATCTGGGTGACATTGGTCTGCCAAAGCTCTAAAGCCCTGAGGCCTCTGGGGTTAACCCCCACCAGCAAAGGTGCAGCCAGTGCGTGACAGTCGCCACAGGACTCAATATTGTGAGCCTCAGTTGGTGTCAACTGAAACTGCTTCTGCAACGTATACGCATTCTGATGGAAAAACCCATGCGATGCCTTGGCCTGTGCGAGTGTGTCAGGCTGAGGTGCTACCCACGCTGGGTTAGCCAACTTGTCAGCCCTTGCGTTACCTTCTGCTACAAAGCCTGGCAAGTTAGTGTGGCTTCGTACATGCAGAACATAATATGGGTGAACTCTGGCCTGAGTTGCACACCACAAGGTCTTCAGTAAGTGAAACAAGGCAGGATTACTGACCTCCTTTAAAACTGAATACCCCAACCACTGTGCAATGTTGGCTACATAGGCAGAATCAGTGACCAACTGAAAAGTTCCTGGGAAAATTTCTCAAATGCCATGATTGCAGCTCTCAGCTCAACCAGCTGGGCTGACCCATCCTCATGGCCTTCCAGAACCTGCCACTCAGATCCATCCTTCCAGGTGACAATGGCCTTTCCTGTTTTCCCTGAACTGTCAGTGAAGACGGTGGATCCTTGCACTGGTTCCTGGCTATTTTTGGGCCACAAAGAAATCTGTGTTTTTTGCCACTTGCAATAGCCTGTGGCTGGGCAGATGGTAAGTGATCTGCCCTGAAAAATTTTCCAGAGCACTTTGCAACGAAATACTGTTTGCAAGGCTCCATTCAAATTCTTCCCGCTGTACTGGGAAAACGATCTTTGCAGGATCTGCACCCATCAATTGCAAACACCATTGCCGGCATTTGGTTATCAACCGTGCAATTAACTCAAACAATGGAGTTGCCGTCTTTTGCGGCTGATGGGGCAGGAAAACCCATTCCAAGATGTGCAGAGGATCAGACCATTCGTCATTCCATTGGCCAATGATGCCTGTGGGATGTAAATCTGGAGTGGTGACAAACACAGTGACATCAATGGAAGGATTAATGCGGTACACCTAGCAAGCAGACACAGCTTCTGAACCTCCTCCAGCACCTGATGTGCTTCAGGAGTCAATTTGCAAGGTGACTTTAAATCAGAGTCACCCTTTAATAAATCAAACAAAGGGGACAGTTGTGCATTGGTCAGTCCCAAGTACGGATGTAACCAAGTGATGACACCTACCAGCTTTTGAACATCATTCAGTGTCTCTACCGACTGCACAAATTGTACCTCCTGGTGACAGATTGTCCGTTCCAGAATTTTGGCACCCAGATATTTCCACAGAGGTTGTTGTTGAATCTTTTCTGGAGCCACCTGCAGCCCATGAGAATGCACGGCATTCAACAACTGAGGCTGAATCCTCAGCAGCTCATCTGGGTGGGTGCAGCCATCAAAATGTCATCCATATAATGATAGACGCGAGCTTCAGGGAACTGCTTGTGGACTCCAGACAAGGCCCTGGCCACATACCATTGGCAAGTGGCCAGATAATTGCGTGTTCCTTGGGGAAGCACCTTCCATTGATATCGCTGTGCGGGCTCAGCATTGTTAATTGCTGGCACCGAGAAGGCAAATTTTGGTCTGTCATCGGGATATAAAGGAATCGTGAAAAAACAATCCTTTAGATCCACAATGAGGACTGGCCAGTCCATGGGAAGCGTGGCAGGCGATGGCATACCAGCCTGTAATGTTCCCATGCTTTCCATCACGGCATTGACTTTTCAGAGGTCTTAAAACAACCTCCATTTCCCAGACTTTTTCTGAATGCAAAAAACTGGAGTGTTCCAGGGACTGGTGGAAGGTTCCAATTGCTCCTGGACCAAGTTTCGAAGGGCATCTAGCTTATCTCCAGCTAGGGGCCACTGGTCTTGCCAGATGGGTTTGTCCACCAACCACCGTAAAGGAGACGTAGGACATTCTGTGCCCTTCATCGCAGTGGCCCCCATCAAAAATCCGTCCCAAGGCGCACCCCCCATGCTGCCAACACATCCCATCCCCAGAGGTTAGAAACCGTTTCCGCCATATGAGGCCAGATCGTGGCCTGCTGTCTGTCCGCGTTTGTGATCACCACGGGCTGCTGGCTCACGTAGCATTGCTGCGTTCCTCCCAGTCCTGTGACTGGCATCTCCACCCAGTTCAGAGGCCACCGCGGGGGCCAGGTGGCTAGGGAGAGAATGGTGATGTCAGCGCCAATGTCGAGAAGACTGCGGAGATGGATCTCAGACGGCGTGGCACCAGGCATGGACAGGGTACACCACATCTTGGGATGCTCCTTGGTCAGGACAGCTGTCCAGTGGACTTGAGGTGGTCCAGTGGATCCGAAGCCACCCTTTCCTCGTGCGCGAGCCTCTGTCCTGCTAACAGAAGACTTAAAAGGCACAAGTTGAGCAATTTGTGTCCCTTCTGGGATAGTACGAGAGGAGGTGGGTGTGGAAACCATAGCATAAATCTGTCCAGTGTAGTCAGCATCAATGAGTCCCAGGTGCACAATGATACCCTGAATGGTGGCACTAGACCTCCCCTTAAGGAAAGCACTCATGCCATCACCCAAGGGACCAAAGGCATCCAAGGGCACCCTGTGCACCTTGTCGGAGTCTATGACGACCGTTGCGGCTATGCAGACATCAGCACCTGCTGACCTGCAGTTGCTGGCTGCAAGCTGGCCAAAACAAACCTCCATCAGTTCTGGTGCTGGGAAGGAAACTTGTGTCTGGGCACGTCACCTCGGCACGCTCTGTCTCATGTTTCCCGAGGCTGTCAAAGGCTGGCCATTTGCATGGACTGTAGCCATGCAGACATCCGCTGTATGGTTTGGTTTTCCGCACAGACCACACAGAAACAAAGGAATCGTGCTCTTTGGCACCTTCTTCCTCTGCTTTCTGTTGTTTCCCTGCCGTTGCTGCTTGCCCTGTGGGACTATCCAGGCTGGCTGCACAGCTGTAGCCATTGCAGCCACCTTCGGAACCGAGGTGCCTATCCTTGCACAGGCTTCTGCCATTTGAGGCACAGAAGGATCATCAGGAAGGGCCTCAATAACTCTCCTGCAATCATTATTGCAGTTGCTCCTCACAAGGTTCTTGAGCAAGAGCTTCCTTGCTTCAGGGTTCTCTATCTGCTTTTCTACAGAGGCAGTCAGTCTCTCTGCAAATTGCAGAAAGGACTCATCCGCACCTTGGACAACCTTCACAAATGACTCCTTAGGAGAAACCATCTCAATGGTCTGGACCAAGGCTGCCATGCCTGTCTCCTGGCATTGCTGGCGCACCAGAGGACCATAGCCAACCTGCCCGTTAACATCAGCATATGTGCCTGTGCCCAACAGCATGTCAGTCCCAATCCCCCGCCTGGGGTCGTGTGGGCCCAATGAAGCATTCCGTTCCACTGCCCTGACTGCCAATTGAGTCCATTTAGACTCAAAAATGTCAAACTCCACAGGCTGGAAGAGAATACAAGCCAGGCGTCTGGTGTCAAACGGCATCAGCAAGCCAGCATTAAAAAGGCGGAGCATCTGCATGACCTCTATAGATCCAAGGCCATATTTCCTGACCTTATCCGGAAGTTCCATCATGGCTTTCCATGACAAAGGCTGATAGGTGTTGTGTGTCACACTCTGGAGTATACGGAAAGCCTGGAATCCCCCTGACAAGGCGGCAGCATCTGCCAAATCCCGACCTGTGGGCCCCACGGGGACAGGGGCAGGTGCCTGACTGGGAGGAAACCGAGTGCCACCTGACATCACATCCCCTGTAACAACAGCAGGGCCGGAGAAGCCATCCCGGCAATCCGGGAGGCGCTGTGCCAGGGCACAGTCAATGACTTCCTCCACTTTCGTTTGTACCTCCCTCCAGAATCGGCTTTGTTCTCTGGGACTCACGGTAACCTGACAGGAGGGAAGGGTCAAAGGCGAAGAAGACCCACCAGCCCGGGAGCCCCTGCCCCAAGTAACCTCCGGCCTCCCAACGGCCGCGTCACCGTTCACACTAAATGTAAAAACCGCAGTGCCCGCACCTGCCGCCGCGGCTGCAACTGCGGGAGGCAGGGGCAGCGGCACCGCCCCAGCCACCACGGGGACTACCTCAGCCCTAGCAAGGCCCGCACCCGCCGCGGCGAACTGGAGCGGGGCCCCCGCGCGGCCCCCCTCTCCGGGCGGGGGCGGTGAGCGGGACACGGGTATGGGCGTAGCGCGCACCGCCGCCGGTCTGCCAAACGTCTCAGCCACAGGCGCCTGCGCGGGCAGCGCGGGGGGAGTCTTGGGCAGGGATCGGGGTGGGGCCCGCAGAGCCACATCACCGCCCCGTCCCCCGGCCCCGGGGGCCGGCACGGGCGGGGCGGGCAGCTCCGGCGGGGCGGGACGCTGCACGGGTTTGGCCGAGCGAACACCACCCCCCGTCGCTCCTGACGGAGGCGGCGCGGGGGAGGAGGTGTCCGGGACCGCCCCAAGGAGGGTCCCCCCTGGGACTCGGCAGCCCATAGAGGACACCGCCCCCTCCGAGCGGAGCGGGGCGGGCTGGCCGCCACCCAGAGGGCGGTCCGACAGCTGACCAACCGATTCCCCGCCCCCGGCAGCCGGGATCGGCTCCGAGGTGGCCGATGCTGCCCCCACCGCAGTTAGGGGGTAAGCAGTGGAAACCTCACAATTCGGGCAGAGAGTTATGACCGAATCTGGACCAAACTGCGGGGCAGGATGAGACAAGGAGTCCTTATCGCCCATCAGCGCCGGGAAGTCTTGGGGCAAGCGGAGCTTCCCCCCGCCCCGCTGCGTCCGTGGAGCAGGGATGGGTGGGGCCGGCCCCGCCGGGCCCACAGAGCCGCCAAGGGCCTGCGGAGCCCCCCTCTCTCGCTGGCCGAGCAGGGCCGACAGGCTAGGAGGAGACTCCCCCCGCTTGGAGCCAAGATCCAAGTCAGAGAGGGAGATGCCTTCCCTCGCCGGAGCCAGCGCAGAGGGGGAAGACACCACTGCGCGTGGGGAACCGAGATCGAGTTCGGACGGGACCCCCGCGCCGGGCTCTCGCTCTCTGCTCGCCCCCAGGGCAGGAGAGACGCTCCGAGAACTCCGCGTGTCTGCGGAAGCACCGGAGCCAGACGTTTCCAAGCCCTTTAAAAAATTTTGAAACGCTTCCATTTGAAAAACATCCTCGCGTTGTCCGCGTCCCACGCGAGAGAAAGAATTTCCCGGAGAACCTCCCCCACGAGCAACCATGCCTCATCAGAGAACACGTCCTCGGTTGTAGGAAAACATCCCTGTTCCTTCCCAAAAAGATATAGCATCTCGAAGTCCGCTGGCAAAATAGGAGCATGCCTCTCCCGTAGGAGATCTTCCCAGATCTCCATCACCAGCAAACGCTCCTCAGAAACCAGAGAAGTTGCCATATCTATTGAAATTGCAGGCAAATGCTGTGAACTACAAAAAAACCACGGGGGTTTTTCCCAGGTCTCACCACAAGTGCTCTCACAGGGGTCACCAGGTGTGGCACAATACCATCACGAGGGAGACGCAGTGACCACCACAGAGTCAAAGCAGGAAAAGAACAAGTTTAATTTTTCTTACAGCTTATATAGATTTCTAGAGAAGAGACCACATTGGAAGACTGAGGTTCAACCTCTTCAATTCCACTGGTCTTAGAAAGTGTCCATCAATTGTCCTTTCTACAGAAAGGAATGTAAACAAGATAAAGAATTCTAAAACATTGCTTTGTTTACATGAAAGTTCTGACTCCAAAAACTAGAAGGCAAGGCAAAAGGGAGGTACAGAACAGACCAGACCAGAGCAGGTGGGTCTTCATGTGGTGTATACATTTTCTTGCTGCAGTGTCTTGTGGATACCCAAAGCTCAGGTGGTTTGGGGTGCTACTCGACAAGTCCAGTGAAAGGATACCAACACCGAATTAGTGATTTCTTCAGTCACAAGTCATTGGGGAGGATTTTTTTATAGGTGTATGCTTTCTGACTGGAGAAGGGATGTCCCCTTGATGAACCAAAAGGTCTGAATGAAATCTTACACTTTAATGTTGTGTTCATGGCAGCACCGGTTCCAGCCTCAGAACCCACTATCAGGAGCCCAGCAGTTTGTGGCAAAGGATCCTCAGGAGGATGATGATTTGAAGCTGTGCTCCCACACCATGATGCTCCCAACACGTGGCCAGCTGGAAGGAAGGATGATTGTCACTGCCTATGAGCACGGGCTGGACAATGTCACCGAGGAGGCAGTAACAGCTGTTGTGTATGCTGTGGAGGTGAGGCTGGGCTGGGGGGCACCAGTGCTCTCAGGATACCAGCAGCAAAAAGGTCTGTGTGCAGTCTGGAGCATTGTCCCCCAGCAGGGGGTGGAAACCTGCTGCTCTCATTGTTCTCCAATTGCCCTTTTGCCCCAGAGTAATGTGAGAATGGAGGATCTTGTGCCCTGGATACAAAGTCTCAGACTTCTGCCTGCAAGTGTTAGTTTTGACCTACTTGCACAGTACCCCAGCCATGCTTAAGTAGCTGTTGTAGAAAAGGCTGCTCCTGTCACTTAAAAGCAAGGACAGAATGGGAATGCCAGTTTGACCAGTTCTATAAAAAGCAATCTATTACAGGCACAGTGTCTGGCCTGGCCATGAAGGGACAGGATCAGGTAATACCTGCAGGTGAAGCCCTGGTTTGGCTTTGGCCACTGGTGGTGCATCACTTTACATGTCCCAGGAATGACACAGCCATTGCATAGAGCATTGATGTGTGGGTGGTTTTCTGCACTCAGCATGTGGAGGCCAACCCAAGTTCCCCCTCATCTGGGAATGAGGCCAAATTAAGAAGCTGTTTGCTTGTTTTTTTCAGACTGTTCCTTCTCCAGCAATTTTCAAGCAAATGAAAAAGATGAGTGTCTTTTCACTGTCATTTCAGGGTGTGTACTTCAGTTCAAGTGTAACATCTATTGTCAATGATGAAATCTTAAACAGAGGTTGGGAATTTTCTAGCATTGAAGACACCCCTTTGACATTTGAAGCATGACATCACATATTAAAATATAGTTCACAGGCTGATGCTTACAGTACTCACAAAGTGCCATGTTCTCTGTATCCAAGTGTTGGATAATGAAAACATCCTGTAGCTTGTCCAGATGTTGGTTCCCTTCCATCTTTAGGTCCTCATAGTTATAGCAGGACTGCTTCTCTCTTCCAGCTGGTGAGGCCCTTCTAGCTATGAGTGAATAATTTAGCACCTGTCACAGGATTTGTTTTTTGTTGCAGAACCACCTTAAGGACATTCTGACCTCTGTGATATCCAGGAGGAAAGCCTATCGTCTGAGAGATGGCCATTTCAAGTATGCCTTTGGAAGCAATGTCAACCCTCAGCCATATTTGAAGAACAGTGTTGTTGCTTATAACAACTTAATTGAGTGGTAAGGAGCTGGCAGCACACTAATAATGTACATGGATTTTGCTAGTCTTTGAATTACTCCATAGCTCAGTTTCTTCTTTTATGTGTGTTGATAGTGTCTTGCTTTCACACTCTAGGAAGGCATTGGGATGGAGAATTGAACAGCTAAACAGAGTGGGAGAATATGGAGATTTCCCAGCACTGGACTGTAGGGCAGTGTTACATCTCTCTCCCTTGCTTCTGCTTGTCCAGCAGTTTATTACTGCTTTTGGAAACTTCAGTAACACAGCAATTCTCTGCCTTTGTGGAGACATGGCTGTTGTGCCACAGGATTGAAATGTCAGTGAGGAGCTGCAGGACACTGCCATCCTGTCATTTCCTGCATCCAAATGTGTTTATGGTTCCTTGGCACATCTTTTCAGTTAGCAGGGCTTCGAGGTCCTCCTGTTTGGAATCTCAGTGTCAAAGAGTTTGTGCAGTGCATCTGGCAGCATTTGTATATGAGAAGGCAGTTTTGTTTGTCTCTGGCAGCTTCTAGCAGTTGACAGGAGGTTGTGAGTGTTTTAAGATTTGATTGTAGCACTACAAACAACTCTCCCTAACGGCCAGTGTTTCAGTTTTATGTTGTGCATGCCTTAATTTTTATGCTGGGTAGAAACTATTGGCTCAAGTAAAAAAAGTTGCAGAACCAAGACCATTTAAGCAGGGCTGGAGCATGCGGAGGGTCAGTCCACACTCCTTGTTAAACAGGAATTTAAAAGGAATTTTTATTACAGCTGAAATAATTTTATGGACATATGGGCCACAGCTGGTGCAGAACAGCAAGGCCCCTGCTGTGTGACAGCCACAGCTGGTGCTGGTTTTGTGACTGGGATGTTTTCTGCCTGCTCTGCCCCCAGCCCCCCGACCAGCGCGACGCCCTCGGTGGGCCAGAGCCTGGCCCCCCCGCCTGCTCCTGACGATGCTGAGCAGCAGGCAGCCCTGCTCCTGGCCTGCTCTGGGGACACCCTGCCAGCATCCCTGCCTCCAGTCAACATGTATGACCTCTTTGAGGCACTGCAGGTAAGCTGGTCGTGTCACACCTTAGTGTCACAGGCAGCGCTGCCCTGGGTGCCAGCTGCCAGTCTTAGGCATGGTTTGCCTGCATGGAGGGGGATTGGTTTTCTCTTCCCATAGTCTCTTTCCTTCTTTGCCGCTCAGATTCTTTGGCTTTGATTTGTTCTCACTGTTAACTGTCTGTTCTGATCCCCTTGGTCGCAGAGCTGATGAGGAAATCCCTATCTCACAGCTGTACAAAATGGGTGAACTCTGCAGCAAGGCTGCAGTGATTATATCAGAACTGAGCTGGACAGATTTTGACAATGCTGCAGCAAAATAACTTACCTGGCATGGCCCTTCTTACTCCTCATGTTCCACCTGAGTACTTAGAGGAACACTTGGTCCTGGCATGCAGGCCACTGCAGTGGGTTAGCTGTGATACCCCGACCCTGGAAGGCATTTAAGGTCAGCTGGGTGAATTTGCATTGGGGAGGTATGGCTGTGATTCCCTCGCTCTCTGGCAGCTGTAGGGGCATTGCCTACTTTGAATGTCTAAAGTTACCTGTGAGCAGTGCCCCCTTGATGATCTCTGGTGTTATGAACAGGCCTTGGGATTTTGTCTCACAGCTGTGGATACAGACCACAGAGCTGTAATCAAGCATTCATCTGATTTTTAGTCAGAATTGTTTTTTCTATGGTTTTGATGACCAATTATTGATTGCGACCCCAAGGGCAAAATGACTGTTTCCTTACCATGGCACTCCCTTAGAAAGTGGTGTAAGAGGTTGTTATGCCATGCTGGCTGCTGTGGCAGTGCTGGCAGGGAGCAGCTCTCCCTGTGGGACTCCCTTTGTTCCCACTTGGCAGGGCTGGCACTCAGAGCATCCTGTGGCAGAGGGAGGCTGTGCCCTGGCAACATGGGCGAATGTGTATGGAGGCGTGCAGCTTGTTTTCCAACATGCATTTCCAGGTGCACAAAGAGGTGATCCCTGCACACACAGTCTATGCTCTAAACATTGAGAGGATTGTCATGAAACTCTGGCACCCAAACCACGAGGAGCTGCAGCAGGACAAGATCCATCGGCAGCGCCTGGCGACGAAGGAGGGCCTCCTGCTGTGCTAGGGTTGGGCAGCCCTGCCAGGCCTCAGGTGGCTCCAGCCTGCTCCTGGGACTGGGCATTCAGATGCTCCTTACAAACCTGTGTCAGCATCTCCAGGATGATGTGATTTATGAGTCAGCTTTTCCTATGGAAATGGGACTGAGTTGTGGGACACTTCCTCTGCTTCCCCAGAGTCATGTCCCATGGAGTACTTGCAGCAATGCCACTGAATTGGAAAAGAGAAAAAAGGACTGTTTTTAGGGAAAATAAATGTGAGAGTGGAAAGAGTTGGTTTTATATAATGTGTGCTTTTATCTTCTTTTGTGGGCATGGAGAATCCGACTCCTTGCCCTCCCCTCTCAGGTAGTTTCTCTCCTGAGCTCAGACTCCAGGCCTTGTCCAGCTTCTGTTGCAGCTTGTGGAATCCTTTTCATTGACTGGTTATGGGGTGGGCTCTTGTGAAGATAAGCAATTCTCTAAGCTGACACTCTTCCTCTGCTACCAGGGGAACTTCTGATTAGAAACTGTGGCAAAACAAGGCAAAAAGGGAATTGTCTTGGGGTTGGAGACTCCTTGGATTTGCAGCATGAACAAATGTCTCCTATCATTTCCTTGTAAAAATATGCAGCCTTGTATTATTTAATTATGAAATTATGCAGTCACACCTCTCCTTATGGGCAATGTGCAGATCACTGTGTAAAAGGAGAAATTCCACCTTCTAGGTTTCAGGTGCTCTGCTGTATTCCTGAGTCAGCTGTGGGAACTAGCTTATTATAACAAGAAAAATGCATTGAAGTGTCTTAATTACTACATGACCTGAGTTTGACCTCAAACATGGAGGTACCTGCTGAAGTCTGACTCACTTACTGTGCCTCCAGATTAATGGAATTGAAACAGCTTCTTCTGGAGGAATATGAAAAGGGGAAGCTCATGGTTCCACTTCATTCTGGTTTTCCTGTTTGGAAAGTATTTGGATGGGAGACCTGTGAAGTTTTCTTCTCTGCGGTACTCCCAGGACTATGGAGGGTGAAGATCCCTGATGTTTCTTCCCAGTTACTGTTTTTATAACTTCCTTTCCTGACCCCTGTGACTGTTCATGTTGCACCAGCTTTGTAACAAGGGGCTGTGCAGCTGTGTGTTCCTGGCTTTCCTGCGTCCCCTTTGGGATGTCCTGTGGAGTCAGGCATAGCAAGAGGCAGTGTCTGGGCAGGTATTGGTGGCTCTCTTCATGAGAAAATCATTTTAGGATTGTGGAGAAACTGGGAAAGGCAAGGACACAATTGCAGCAGGGCCTGGCAGGATGGGAGCAGTTGTAGGTAGGTCTGGCAGTGTGTGGTTAAGGGGGGAGTGGGGGAGAAAAAATGGACCATTTCTTTTGGTCCTCTTCTTTCGACTGCTTTGTTTTTCTGTATTTAAGCTGGTCAGAGCGAGCCTGAGCATAAAAGTTGACCTCAGTGGCTTTTACATGAGAGTTTTTAAAAGCAGTGTTTAACCTCAGTAACTGTATGTATGGTGGTGAGATCATCAAGCCACCCAAAATACAGACTGTGAGGTGTGGGAGGGAGATTTCCCAGATAGCTGTGATGCTTCTGGTGTAAAATGAAAGCATTAAGTTTGTTTGCTAGAAACTCTGGGGGATGCTGAGATCCTCTGCTCCGAGGATCTCAGATCTAAAGAAAGCCCCCAGCCTCCGACAGCCTCACAGGCGGGTTCTGAAACAAAATGCTACGTGTGGCACCAGAATCTCCCTGCTGTTTGCCTGGGCTGTGTTCTGAAGAGCCAAGTCATCTATTCCACACTGACAGAGTGGGGTGTTTGCTGTGCCTGCTGCACAACAAAGGCTCAAACAAGGAACTCGTGCCAGCTGCATTGCAGAGATCTGAAAACTGAAAGGCACACGTTCTTGAAGTACTTTCCCATGAAGTGTGAGTTTTTGTGAGAAACAATGCTTTATAGGCTTCTTGGGTCATGGAGCTGCAAGGGATCACAGAATATTCTGAGTTGGAAGGGAGCCACAAGGATCAGGAGTCCAGCACTTAAGGAAATGGCCCATATGGGGATGAGACCCATTATGAGCACTGTGTTCTAACCAACTGAGCTAATCCCCATGGCTGGCTGGAGGCTGCTTTTCCTCCCCCTGCTGAAAGAAGGGCCAATCTCAAAATGAGAGCAGGTTAGTTATTTCCAGAGATGAGACCAGAGAAATGGTACCATTTCCAGTTCTGGTGTGTGGCCGTGTGGATAGTGAAGCTTTTCTTGGTTTTCCTTTTCCTGAGAGCAGGTTGCTGGTACTGACAGGTACGACCGTTAGGCTGTGACATGGCATGTCTGTACTACAGTGGTCTGCCCTCTAAAATGAATAACACTGCTGAACTTCAAAGCAGCACAGAAATTAGTCTGGCAGGGTCTGTCTTCTGCCCCATGATCCACCCAGAACCTGCCACTCTGTGGCAAGCTGAGCTTGAGCAGAACTGTTCCCAACAGATGTTAGCTCAAAAACCTTCCGTGGAACTTCAAGTTTTCTTGGGCAACCTGGTGTGCTTTTAGTGGCCTTCACCACTGAAGGTTTTTTCTTCTGACCTATGCCTCTTGTGGCAGGCCTGGAATGTGGAGTCATTCCAGAATATGGAAAGACAGAAGGGAAGGGATAAGACATCACCTGCCATGTCCTCAAGAATGAGAATTGCATCTTATGCTCTTAAACCTGTAGTAACTGTGCAGTGTACTGAAAGTTGCCACTTTTGGAGTTTCTATTTGCTTCTGCTTCCACTTCTAGATCTGTAGTGAAAAACCACTGGCCACCTCATGAACAGGGGGAAAGAGTGCTCAAGATCTTCACCAGGCTTGCTTCATGTCCTGGGTTGGGGTGAAGTTGTTCATCTCATCCCAGAAATGATCAATGTGATCTGCATCCCAGGGAGTGCCGGAGTCAGAAAGAAAATCTGTTGCTTTTCAGACAGTTTCAGCTGCCAGGCCCGGCTTCACTCTGACCAAACCTTTCCACTTGTGTGCCAAGCAGGATGCCAGGGATGTGAATGTAGCCCTCCTCAACATCCCCAAACAGCCAAACCCTTGCTCCCCAGACTTTGGCCTGGCCTCGCTGGGGCTGTGTTGGTTAAAAAACACTGTTATATAATAAAAAAAAGCACTGTTTCCATTTGAATTTCTGAAACCAGTTTCCCAGCCATGGGCTGGGTTGTTGTTAATTAAAGGCTCCCACAGTCAGATATCTGCTTCTGTGCAATGACAGCCACTTCTGAAATGCCACTGCGGTAAGAGCAACGAGCCGGAGCTGGGGCCGCTTTCATCTCACAGGAAGGGCTGCTGGCCTTTCCATGGAGCACCCTGTAACCTCTTTGAATCCTTTGGAGGCTTTTAAACCCTGTTTCGAAATGTGTCAGCTGTGCTTCTGCCCAAGTCCTGGCAGACGTGTGTGTTCTTCCCTGCTCCTGTCTCCACATGCACAGCTGGCCAGCTCTGCAACTCAGGAGGGGATTTGGCTGAGCAAGCTTCCCTGTACTTCTATTTTTATCTCACACAGATGCTCCAGATGGATTTGGCAGAGGAGCAGCAGGTGCTTGTCTGTGCAGTGTAGTCTTTCTGTGAAATGTGGGCTCGATTTTCAGAGATTTATAGTTTGTTGGTGTATTGTTGATGGGAGCAGCCACTCGATTTTTCCCTAGAGCAACATAAATATTTCAGACTTCTTTATTCCACTGAAACTTTAATTCTCACTAGAATGTTGTTTTCCCATCACAAAGAAACAAAAGGCAGCTTAGCCTGCTTTATTTTCCCCCGTCTCCAGCCTCTCAAAAATACTCCCCAGAAGTTTGTTCCAAGTTGTCACATGTGGGGTTTAGCTCTATAATAAAAAGAATATTGAATAACTCCATAATAAATGGCTTCTTGTCCACTCTCTGCATTCCTAAAGACAGGAAAAAGGGGAGCAGTGCCCTGGAAGTGCCTGGTGCAGGTGCAGCCTTGCTGTTTTTCTGATGGCTCACTAAAGGATTGATGCTGCAGGGTCTTTCTCCTTTCTCGTGAAATTCATCTCTGAATTCCTCCTGCTCTGCAAAGTGTCTCAGCTGGACTCCATGGTTTCCCCTGGAACCTGTGAGTAAGGGGTGTGTGAAAGCTGGGCTGCACCTTTCCTGTAGGCAGCAGATGCCACAATGTGTGGCTCCCTTATTCTGCCAGTGCATCCACCAGCAGTGGAGGGAGGCAAGACAGAGAGGTGTCAGAGCAGAACTTCGTCTTGGAGTCCCTGCTGGAGCTGTCACAGACATTGCACAGAGCCCTGGGGAGCCATTGTGGGGAACAGCAGTGGCTGCATCTCACAACTCTTTGTGTTGGAAGTGCTAAAAAATGGAAGAAGCCCTTGGAGCAAAAAAACCCAAGTATTTGCTGTCTCAAACCAGCTTGTACACACTGGTACAGCAAGTCCTAAATCCTGTTAGAAGAGAGCCAACCCATGTGCCCTTGCCCCTGGGACAGCACGGCACTGAGCAGCACATCCCAGTGTGGTGAGGCGGCTTTTTTTTCACTAGAAATGTTGGAAAAGCTAATACAGGAAGCAGAAAGGAAGGAAGGATAGAACCCAGTCTCCAGACTCCAGGAAGCTGTGAGGGCAGCCTTTGCTCAGCCAGCTGGGTGCAGGGAGCAGCATGGGGCTGTGCAGCAGCTCCTGTGCTTTTCTGACCCTCTGACCTGCCCTGCAAAGGATGTGGGGATGGCTGGGAAGCCCATCACCATTGCCAAAACAGTTCTTTTGCAATTTCCTGGAGCTTCCCAGCAAAACACAGCAGGCAAGGCTTGATTCAGGAGACTCCTCGAGCCACAGGTATAGTCTCTGCCCGAGGGACACGTCAGTGCCTCTCAGGGCAGTTGGTCCTCTGACCTTGAGGTTTTGTGGGCTCCAGCGCCAGGAAATCCCTAGTGCTTGGACACTGATGGGGGTTTGTGTCATTTGAGTCTTCAGTATGCCCATGAGTGGAAAAAAAATGAGAGGAAAAGACAGAAACCCAGCAGCACACAGAGACACATTGAAAAACCACCTGAGCACAGCCCAGCTGTGGCTGGTCAGCAGCTGTGGGTGACAGACACCCACTGGATTCGTGCCAGCAGGTGCTGCTCTGAAAGGGCTCTGTTTTGAAGGCTCAGCCTGGCTGTTCCCTGCTGCATGGGGGGTGTTACAGCTCATCCCAGTCTCCCATTTCCAGCTCCTGAGGACTTGGTGTGCAAGTGGATGTATTTGCAGCTTTGGCATTGTAGAGAGCAAATCCATGCTCCAAGTGTTCTCCTCCACACCAGTGCTCGAGGGAGGAGCTGACCCTGCACACTACTGATCTCATTAAAACTTAAGCATCCACAGCCAAAAAAAAAAAGGAATAAAGCAAACAAAGTCTGAAGACCATCATTAGTACTGAGCAGCCAGAGCTGTTTGGAAATCACACTTTGAAATACTGATATCGAGTCCCTCAAGACTTGACCCAACTTTGCTATTTCTTTTTTTTTAAGTCATTAATCAGTGACTATAGCCAGGCAGTTATGATTAAACAATTGCACTGGTGAGCCTTTTAGGCTTGGCTAATCTTTTGGTTTAAGGAAAAGACAACCCCAAGATGAATGGGCTGTCTGGACGAGACACACTGGGAGTGAGCTCAGCAGGACTGAGCAGTAACTTGGTGAAAGGTGATTCTGACCACCAGCCCCAGCCCTATCTTGCAGAAATGACATGAAGGTGTGAGCAGAGGAAGGAGCAGCCTCCCCAGTGCCCTCCCAGCCTGCGGTCCCCACCAAAACCCTCACTGGCTCCTGGGAAGGTGGTGATGGACAAGTGGGGCCATGTCCCCGGTGTGTCATACCCCTGCTGGCTCAGCTGGCAATACTGGGGACAGGGGGAGCAGGGCTGTGCCTGCAGCCAGCCAGGCTGCCTGGATGACAGTGGATGACAGTGATCACTTCACCAGAGGTGGGCTGGGCTCACCTGTGCTCCTGAAGCCCAAACCAGACCCTCACTGCAACATCAAAGCGGCTGAGGAAGGCGCACAGTGCAAATGAGCTGCACCTCAGGGCTGGTGCCTAACCACAGCTGTGTCGCTGCCTGGGCTGTAGGACTAATCTGATGGGCTCCCTTCTGATGCTTCTTGCTCAAGGCCCACTGGGGACAGATGTCAGGCCAGGCATGGAGCCAGCATTGTGGAAGCACAACCTGCATGTCCTGAAGTGCTGCTGGAGACTGGGAGAGGGGCAGGCAGAGCACAGCTCCCACTTGTTGGCATCGTGGTGAGGACACATCTGCTTCCCCAAGCACTTCATGGCTCTTGCTTTTGCTACTACTAAAAGGGAGTATGTGACAAATAAATGGATGGGCCTGACTGCCTAAACACAAGATTGTCCAGGCTATGGAGGAGCATCCTGGTGCTCCCAGCAACCCTTTACTCACTGTCTGTCTCATCCCTATTCCTGTAATTGTATTTTGTTCTAATACTAAATTTGGAGAAAACTCAAAGACCATTAGTCATGGCTTCTGCATTCTGGGGCTTTCGTTGTTTATTTGTTAATGCTTTCTGAAAATGGCAACTACAGGGGAAAATGTGGTCCTTAGCCAGAGGCTGGGCTGAACTGCTTGGGCTGATTTTGACTGTCACAGTTTTTTATGAGAACAAGATTTCCAGTTCCTGGTTGGTCTCATGCTCCCCTCTCTGCTGGGCTGATATCAGTGTTCTAGGTGTGTCCCACACCTGTGATCCCAGCACCCTCCCATAAGAATGCCCTGGGCACAGATCTGTGCTCCCTGTCGGTGTCACAGGTGAGAAGGGAGTATGCTGGTTTGAAAGCAAAACCAGTGAGAGACTCCAAGTCAGAAGTACAATTTAATAAGAGAAAAAGAAAATAAATAAAATAAAGTAAAATAAAATAATTTCAATAGTACAAAATACTGACAGAATCAGAATACAACCTGACACCCTATTAGGGTGGTAGTAGCAGTCCAGATGAAATGGTCTTGTCGAAGCAGTGATCCTGTAGAGAAGGTCTGGTAGCTCTTGTCCTCTGGGAATCCAGTGGGGAAAAGGCCT
>VZUI01044790.1:0-14349 GCA_013401135.1 Cettia cetti
TTTTTTTTTTTTTTTTTTTTTTTGTTGTTTTTTTTATTATTTTTATTTTTATTTTTTTTATTTCAGCAAGAAAAAGGGAGGCAGAGGGATGTTGTATGGTTTTTGGGTTTGTGGCTTGATACATAGAAGCTTCTCCCTACTGTCCCTCATTCACACACTTGATGAAATAACAAAGTAATTCTCTGCACATAAAGTGCAAAGCATCTCCAGCTTCACTTGCTTTCAGCTGGAGTGCTCTACACCTCTGCAGTCCTGATGTGCAGGAATTCCAGGCTACAGTGATTCACAAATGCTTAGTAGTGCATCTCACAGTGAGCCTTCACAGCTGTTCCTCAGTTTCCCTACCCATAAAATCAAGATAAGGTAGGATGAAGACGGAAGAGCATTTTTGACAGCTTTGAACAGAAAACACTCATAACTGGCAGTGTTTCCTACCTTCATTTTTTTCTGCTGACTCAATCAGAGGGACTTGTTTTTGAACCTGTTACCTAACTATTTTCAGCAATTTTTACACTTCTCAGCCATTTTATTCTAAGCATGGAAGAGACAGGTATAACAACCTGTCTAAAGTACTTTCATAACCATATGCGAAATAATGTTGAAAATTATTAAAATTAAGGACACACATTGTATACCCAGCTGCCAGGTCAAGGCCAGAGCTACAGGAAACTTTAACATAAATATTAATATAGCAGGCAGTTTAATTAGCTGTGCCCTTCAATCACTTGTTATTTGCCCCCTTGGTCTCCATCTTGAGCCTTCATAGAATAGGATGACCCCTACTTGTCAAGTCAGATTTCATTCAATTTATCTAATTACTTTTGGGACCCTTTTAATACATGCTCCACAGAGTGCTAAGATTGCCCAGCTCTGTCTCTGTTCCTGGACTCAAATATATAATACAGGATGCAAAATGCACATCAGAACTCTTTAACATATGCACAGCCTGCTTTAAACTACACCTCTTATTAGCAATTCCTTGCTTCCAATCAGCTGAAATAGCTGGGAGCAACTGTACTTCATTTTTCTCATGTTAATGCTTTGCCTTTTTATTTCTGTCTTTTTCCCTTCGAGGCTGTTTTTGCTCCAAAGTTAATGGAAGGAGTATTGAAAAAACTGTCTGAGAGCATACCACAGAAGTGTAACCTTTAGGGAGGTATTGGTAGTGGTGTGAAAGCACTTTTGTAGATCTTGCTACATGTCAGTGATTCCCCCAAGGTGAGCTGCAGCCACAGTCACATTGGTGGTCTCTTCCAGCTTGTGGATGCCATGCTGGTCTCAAGTAGCTGTGCAGATTTCAGCTTAAAAGAAAAATAATTTTTTTTCTTATTTGTTGCACAAATTCCTTAGGAATAGTACAGAGACCTCAAGTTTTCTGCAAATTGTGTGTTGATCTCCTATAATGTTAAGTACTGGGGCCTTATGTAACCTTTGGATTTAAAACACCATTTTCTGATTCAGTCCTGGATAAAAATAGTTTGGAATCATATGCTGAGTTTTAACCAGTAGCATTCAAACACACCTGACTTTAATAAAGAGTTGACAGACTCACCTTTGACTGTTTTCTAATCTTCCTCCTTACAAGGTGAGAGCTGTTTTTAAGACAAGCCTAGTGTGAAAGGGAGAGGCAAAGATAGATAGTGGCAAGGTGAGTGAGTCAGGTTTACCACAAAGATTAAAAAAATAAACCTTGGAAGCAAGGGTAATGTCTTGTGATATGCAAGATTTATTTTTTTAGTCCAAAACCTCTTGTTTCTAAAAATAAAAAGTATTGGAAAGAGAACAATTTGCTTGCTATGAGGGGAAATGGGCCAGCTGCTTAACAGGACACAGCAATTCTAAACAGTCCTAATCAGGAGAGGAAGCAGAATGTGCTACTCAGTTGAAGTTCAAGGGCAATTTATAAAGGCAGAAAATAGTATCTATTAGTCCAGACGAACATGACTAAATTAAAAGGGATTATATCTTGAGTGTGTGAAAAAAAAAATCAGTAGAATTACTGGGACCTGGTAGTAACCAGCTGGAAAGCCATAGCTTTTGTTCTGGATTATTTTGCATTTAATATTTTAAATTGTGGATTTGGAGGGTTCAGATGCATTGGGCAATATCCTTGGAATGGTGGGTTTGCTTGGGACAATGAAACCTGCAGAGGTATCTGCAAACTGTTACTGGCTTGTATAATTAGTAAGATTGGATGTCTTCACCTCTCTGGGCATTTTGATTCCAGCTGTATTTTTTACCGTAATTAAAGGGAAATAGCAAAGTTTTAATACATTTATGGGTTCCTTCCTTTCCAAAAGTTTTGCTTTTTGGCTCCTACCCCATTTTTCTCCCAGTCCCCCACCCCACACACTCACAACAGCATAACCCCAGATCTCAGCACTTATTTTCTTAGCAGCTTTGGGAAGTGGTTGAACATGCAGAAACTGAAATTCAAAGGGTACAATTCCTGCAAGTGACACAGACATTTACAAATATATGAACTACAGTCTAAGAAATCTCTGGCCACAAGGACATGCTCTCTCAGACATGGTATTAGTTAAGGTTTCCTTTGATACTTTATATTACTTTAATGCATTTTCTAATGGGTTAGTGGAATAGAAGAAACAGAGCAACATCTAGGAATAAACTGTCTTCAACAGTCTTTTCAGTTTCTAGTTATGCATAATGTGTTTCTTCTGTGAAGATGCTATTTTCTTTTTGTGATATTTAGGCTGGTTTCTTAAGCATGAGTATTTTGCACAGAGCATATTTAAATGTATGCATATTTATTAAGACATCAACATTTAATGAAGTAGTTTTGGTATTATATTCTGCATTCAGAGAGTCCTTCTGGATTTTCTAAGGGCAAAAAGGGAGGTGGGAGGGGGTGGAGGCATTATTATGTGATCTTTATAAAGAAATTATTGGGTGAATGGATGGATGATGGTTTGCAGCAGAAATTTCTTGAGATATTTAAGAACTGAGTAAATGGTCAAATGTTCTTTTAAACAAAAGAATGGTTTCCCAAGGATTTGGTTAGCCCCCTGCCCCACCTCATTTTCTGTGGAGAAGTGTTGCCTTTTTTAGAATTCAACAGAGAGCTTCTTTCTCAAAAAACCCTAGAAATATTGCTATGTTGTCTTACGGTGTTTTCCGAGCTTGTTTGTCCTCTGTAAGTCAGTGCCTCATTTCCTCTCTGCAGCTCCTGCTTTACTGTGGTATGTCTCCAAGTGGAAGGTGCTGTCAGCTGAGTTAACAGGGAAGATCACAGAATAGAAACTTGTCATCTGAAAGATGAAGGAAACGAAGTATCTGAATTGATCACTGAGGCAGTACTTCTAGGCCACCTTTTCTATATTTGAAGTGTTAATTTTCAGCCTAAAACTGAGAATATTTTTGAGAGCTGGAAACTGAATGTCCAAATGCCCAATAGTAGACTCATTTATGCTCCTACCAGAGCAGTAGTAAAACCTTTAGAGCTTACTGAGAGGCAGGTTTGGTAGGGTCTGATTCAGTTTATTTTGGAGGAGCTGAGTCAGGCCCTTAATTAAAAGCATTGAGAGACCTCTTAGTGCTGAGGAGACTGGTTTCCTGCAAAGAGCTTGAAATTATGCTCCAAATGTACCCTGCACAAAGGCATGTTTTGCTTTTACTTCAACGCTGCAAGTCAAACCATCACATTCCAGTCACAAACAGTTTCAAAATTATCCATCCTTCTTTGCCATTTTATGGAGTGCTGCTAATACGATGGAATGGGCACGAGAAGACTTCCCTGTGCCAATTTGAACAAAAAAGGTTTTGGCTGCCTTTCAGACTGAAAATAGTAGGTGCTTACATTTTTAATCACAGCATGAGCGAGAGCTCACGTACACACATTCACACACAACACGCTTGCTCTGACGTGTGAATGTGGGTCTGGAGGTTTGTTGTTGACAGCAGGGTCGCATTCAACAGTGGCTGTCTGATCAAACAAAAGTAGGCTACAGCATGGCAAACAAATTGTGCTCTGGGTTTCTGATCTATCAGCAGCCTTGCCAAAATGCCAGCTAGCTGAAAAGGAGACTGCATTGTTTCTAATGAAACATGCTGTGCTTACTTGTCTAGTGTGTGCTTTAGGAAGCAAATGCAACTGGTCCCCTTTCATTTGCACAGTTCCCTCTGTGCAGCTGCCTCCTGTTCCTCACACATTAAACAACTGCATTAGATCTTTCCCAGCAGCTTTATGTTTAATATTCACATGTGGGGAAATAACTTCTCTATCTTACATATAAGATGTGCTGATTTCTGTGTAATTTGTGGTTACCAAAAAGCTACACTTCTGGGAAGAGAGAAATCTAAAAAGAAGCATTGTGTCCTCCTAAGTAGCCTCATTATTATCCTAAAAACAATTCCTTGTGCACATAGAGATAAATCTATGTGTATAGGCTTAGTGTTGTCAGATTCTTGAGTAGCGTAGGATGTGTACAGAAGGTTATTGTTGGAATTGTTTTTGTTGCCTAATTGCAAATGAAGTAGTGGCACTTCCTGCTGCCATAATGTACAATTCCCTGCCAAGAGACCTGTTGTAGACCAAAATTCTTATGCTTAGTGCAGTAAATGCAAATCTCGTTAATGAAATGATTCTTATTTAACTGTGGAATATATCAGCTAACATAAAAAAGGCATGATCTCCCTGTGGCCTCCAGGCTCAGCTGACTCATTTTTAAACCCAAAAATCCTAGATGGGGAAGTAGATAAGGAGAAAGCATTCATGAACAGTAGATGATACCAAAAAATTTCGCAAGCAGGGTCTGTCCCTGTGTGCTGAACAAATGACACTTGTGGGGTATGGTCAACTTGTGGGGGACTAAGGAAGGACAGCAAGAAGTTTCAGAGGTTAAGTAACCATGATTTGTGTGGAAATCTTGAGAGAACTGAGTCTATCTAATCTAGAGAAATGAATAACAGCTTCAAGGTAGATCCTTAAGAGCATGGTACGAGTGTGGAGGGGAAGGACCTGCACATGCCCCTACCTGTTGCAGCTGTGTGGCTAAAACACAGCAAGGGGCTCTTATACTAAATATTAAAGATTTTTTCAAGCTATGTATAGTCAAGTATTGGAATGGATTCTGTGCCTGCCCTGTCACTGAAGGTTTTACCCTTTTAGAGGCCCATAGAGAAATGGATTGATTATTCTGGAGGAGAGGAAAGAGTAAGGACTAAGCATCCTCTTGAGAAGCTCCTGGTTATGAACAGGGGTGTGATTTATACCTGGCATTTGTGTGACTACCACAGCTGTTGCTACCACAGCAAAAGGATCAAAGTCAATTTGCCATCCCAGCTGTACCATGGATGTGTTTCAAGTCAAAGAGCATCTTCAACACTTTCCTTCAGAAGAATTACAAATACTGCTCAAAGTGACATCCTGTAGCAGATTGTAGCTTTCTAGAGGTGACTGCAGCGAAGATCAATTTCTGCTTTTGGTGGAGGGGCTTTAACAGTTACAAACAAATCGATTCCTAGTAAACATTAGTGATGTGGAAAATGTACATATTCAGGGGTCATCTTTCAGAATTGTTTCCTTCCAGCACCTGGGCATCTTTTTAAGAAACCTTCTAGTGCCTAGATAAATTCACGGTGACAGCAAAATACAACACTCTTCTAGCTATTTACTGATGCTAGCTTCAGCTGATGCTCTTGAAGAGTCTGTCATTTGTTGTAGGACCAGGTAGACCTTATCAGGATAATTGCAAAGCAATGTGCTATTTTGTTAAATGCAGCATATTCTTCAGGAGTGTATTGGTTTTAATAAGGCTGGAGAGATGAAAACTTTGACTTTTTCTAGTGCTTTATGCTTAAGTTATGAAGTCACTGACCTGCCATGATACCAGTTTTTGGGAATGAGCTGCTGAGACATGAAGTTGGTTTAGCAAATTTACAGGTCAGTCTTCTAGGCAAATATATTCCTCTGTGATTTTTCTCTGGGTGAAAAAGACATCAAAATACTTTGTTTCTGCAAAAGGCTGTCAGCTGTGGGTTGGTGGGGGTTTTTTTGTTTGTTTGTTTTTTTTTTTTTTTTGTGAGTTTTTTCCCTCCCCCTTGAAAGATGGGGAAAAAAGAAAAAACCTTGAAAATTACTGCAAAAGAGGAGAATTTATTTAGCATCTTGTGGAGTACCTGAGGTGCTTGCTGCTTTCCCATGACACTGTACTGCATTGCTCCTTATGCTTTGTTACTGTGTTTCTTTGTCCTTTCACTTTACCCAGATCTGAATAGAGATGGTGTTTTAACCTTCAGGGTTGTGCAAGGCATATGAAGTTACTGTTATACTTTTCCTAGTTTGCAAGTCAGATATTTCAGTTATCAGTCTCCTGACTGATAACTATATATAATGTAAATTAGCACTTTTCCATAAGGAGAAGCTGATTGTCCCTTTTATTCCTCTAGTAATTCGTATTAGGCTGTTGGCACATCTTAAACCCAGATCTTAACATTTTTCTGGACTGAATTGTAGTCTGGAATACATACTCTGCAACATACTTTAATAACATGTCAAAAATTCCTGTTTAATTAGGATACATATTTTAATACAATATTTTTTTCTGTCTTTATCTGAGAGATAGTCAGTGGCTGTATGTTTGGTGTATACTTTGGCACCTGATACAGCTCAACAGCATATCTGAAACTGGAGGTGAGGAGCCATAGCAATCATGCCACTCTTGGGCATGACTTTTTAACTCCCCCTTAAGCAAGGGTTTGGAGCACTACCTTTCTGCCTATATCAAGTAGAAATCAATATGCTTCCTTGCTGATCTTGTTTCTAAGCTGTGGCTTTTGGAAAACAGAAACTTCTTTACAATGGAGAATGACCAGACATTATATATTGTACTCTTTCTCTCTGTGTGTGCGTGTAAAACTATTCAATTGTGTTGTAACTTGGAATTCTGAATAGTATTCCTTCATTAATGTGTTTAGAGAGCTTATGTTTCACACTGTGTTGTGGCGTACTGCCACAGGAAGGGTTTCATTATTTATTGAATTTCTTCCTAAATAAACATAAAAATCCAACAAAGGAAGTATTACTGTACAGATAAGCAAGTGATGTAAATATTAAATATACTGACTGGAGATCATCATTCTGGTCACTATTTTACTGGTTTGTTTTGGGTTTTTTTCTGACTTCAGGAATAAAAGATTATTTCAAGACACTTTCAAAATAATTTTTTTCATTTCTTTCTCTTATCACATAGGGCTAGTCTACACACAAGTTGGTACCAAGAGCATTGAAAGTATTTTGGTGTTAAGTCTGCTTATAGATTGGTCTTTCCACTTAGCTTTGAAGTCTTGCCTGTCCAAAGAAAATTATTACTGATGGCCTGTGTGCAATGTATGCAGTTGAGCTGGTAATGAACATAATTTGTCTACAAGTGTCAACCAGGCTAAACCATCTTTTACTCCTTGCAGGAATTATGGCTGAAATTCAGTTAAATACAGAAATTTCTTAGTACACACTTTACAAGCTTTCTTTTCTAACTGCAGACATTTGAGGGTGCTCTGCTTTTCCCAAGTGTTGCCTTCTACTTCCTCTCATGTTGTTTGAGGAGTGTGATGGTCTCCAAAGCCCTTGGGTCTTTTCAATGCTACACCAGTGGCAGACTGGGGTGGAAGGCTCAACAGGCAGACATCCCACAGCTGATAAGAAACGTGTTCCCTTGAGACTGCACGCACTTTGTTTGGGTGATCCATTTTCTAAGGTTGCTCTGGCAACCCAGGTATGCATGAACAAAAAATATGGTTATTTCTTGTTAGACATATTTGGTTGCCTTGGTAACAAGAGAATAAGTCATCTGAAATGCAACTGGATAGGATAATTGATATATTTTGGGGAATGCCTACAGGCAATAATAGGGATTTGTCTGCCACCAACGGTTCCAGACTTCAGAAAAAATAAGGTTAGGCTCTGAAACAGGAACAAGTGTGTTATTTCTATGAGTCTTGATGTAAAGGTAATACTGTTCTTCCTCATGCCTCTGAGGGATCCTTGATGGACTATTCTGCAACTTTAGTGCAGATCAAACTGCATCTATGATTTCTTTTGAATATTTATTTTACACAATCCAAAGAGTTTAGAAAACCTCTGAAGTAATGAGCTCCCGTTATTGTTTTGTTTCTTTGTTCTATGAATGAAATGCCTTGCAGCAATCTTGGAGGCTCCTGTACAGGAAATTCATATTGACACTGATGACCCATTATTACAGATACTAATGAGTGACTACCAGGCCTTAAAGGCATTAAAGCCCCAGGTTGCTAAGCTGGCTCACTGCACTCCATTCTTCATGGAAAATTTATGAATTTTGATCATCCAATATTTGATGCTTACTTAAATGGCCTCGTGTTTTCAACACTTTGTTAAGTGTCTTCCAGCCCCTGTGCAGGACACAATAAGACCTACTCCCCAGTGAATGAGAGGTTAAAATCTGATCCGTGTTCATCTCCTTCTGCACAAAGGCTGACACAGGAAGAGGTGTAAGAATGGCATGGAAAAACAGATGGGAAGAGTGCCTGTGGGAAGACTGAACAGACGACCCTGGGGTGCTGAGACTGGCTAGGTACATGCTGGAGCACAGCTCTAGCTGACTTCATATCTGGTTAATTTTCTTCTTGTAACATTAACCTTTTCAGAGTGATGATTTTCCTGCTAAGCTGTTCTGCCCTATGCTTTTTACTCTCACCTGACTCAAGGGTCTGTCCTTCCATGACTGGTGTCTTTTCTTCTCCCAGTAACAACTTTTGCTCCCAAACAAGATATAAAGCTGGCAACTAAATTAAATGAGGAATGTTCAGCCTGGTTTTAAGGGTGCTTATGTGAATTAATCAGAAGCTTGACAGTTTAATAGCATTTCTGGAATATAATCTCAATTTTCCCTGACATTAATTTCACCTTCTTCATTCTGGATGTGGAATCTGATACCAAAAAAACTCTATTCATTTTAAACTAGCTCTGAATCAGGTAGAGCTCAGAAAGATGTCTGTTTTCCTGGAGAAAAAAAACTATAACTTCTCAAAGTTTCCCAGGAATATAAATTCCAGCAGTGATAGATCACAAGGTCAGTATGATTAGGAAAAGGAAGTATTTACTTTATTATAGCAAGGCACCAAAACAGTGTATACTTTCACCTTGAGGACCCTAGAAAGAAATGTTTCCAGAAAAAGAAAGTTAAAGCCTTAATGAAAGTAGAAATACTTTTCATTCCCTCAAGACACTGTTTATTGTGTTAGTATACAATCCATCAATGCAGTAAATAGAGTCAATAAATAAGTTAGTTGTCAAACATACTTCAAGATTTTGTGCTAAGGGAAATATGGTTCTCTTTCTAGCACAAGACAAGATCTTTCTTTAGTCACAGACAAGGACAGTCTGAATGGATAATGTCTGCAGTTGAATTCTTATAGTGAAATTTGCAGTTGATCAGCCATTGAAAATCCTTCTAAATTTATCTGTGCTGTTAACTACTTGAGCCTGAAAACTTTTGACTTTTAGAATTCACAAGTAACTTTTTAAGCCATGCAAATAGGTAATATTCATTATTTTTTCAAAGAAAATGTTCACTTCACTCTGGTTGAAGAATTATGAGTATTAACTCTGTTAAAAAAAAGTGTTAAAAAAGGTATCTCAGTTGAGGAATTCTATTACTAATGCAGTAGATGATGGTATGTTAGCTCTTGTTAACCTCTCTATTGTATCTGATCTATTGCTATCTGTTTTCCTGCAATAAATAAGAGACTTCAATTTTCCAGCAAAAAACCCAAAACCGAACAAAAAAAACCCTTGTTTTTTTTTTAGTTGAAATAATCTCAGCCTAAAAATACTCAGGGCTTTCCTTGTTTTATCTGGCCATGGGCAATCTCTATGGAAGTTTGCCTTGACTACTCGCATGGGAATGAAAACTGGAGCATCTTACCATACAGAAATCATACCCTGAGAAACTACATCATGCTTGCCTGTTGACTAAAGCTGAAAACTACTGTTCTTCCCTCTTCTTTGGCAATTTCAGAAGAGTTCCTGACATCCAAACAGCTGCCCAGCTGCCACAGGGCAGAATCATTTAAAGCTAATTAGCACTAGACCAAGTTTCAGTTATCTTAGAAAACATTTGACGTACTGTCGCAGACTATGTAATGGTCTCCTTCACTACTTGTTTGATAAATTTTAATTTGTAATGGACAATTTTAACACTACTTTCAGTTTATTGTTTCTCTAAAAGAGCATGTAATTGATAATTCTGGGATGTGTGGCGTGCTAACAACCTACTTGTTATTTTGCCTTTATCTTCCCCATCCAATATATTTGAGAATTACAAATTTCTATAACAGCCTCTTGTCTAATATGGAGTTTCCTGGGAAGATGGTAAGGCTAAAGCTTACAGAAACTTAGAGCTTCTTCAAAGATGAATAGTAGAACAGTTATTTTGAAGTTTGGTTGTACAGTCTACCTTTCTTAACTCCCACAGTGGAAAAAGCCCCTGATGCTCTATGGGGATTCTCTTCAAAGAAAGTGGAATGTGATCTACACATGAAATTGTAGCCTTCATTGAATTATTAAAAGTCTGCTGCTTTCTGGCAGCAGGGTCAGAAATCTTCAGTACTACTCCATATTTTACCTTTCTAGGCTTTCTGTCTCTTCCTACAAAATCTGCAGCTGATAAAATTCAATATAGTGTCAATAACTTCCTGAGCACTGTTATTATTTTCTTTGATAGCTTTGGAGATGCTGTAAAAGGGACAGGGACAAAATTTTAAAAATTCCTAAAACAAAGTCAAAGGTGGCAGTTTGAAATGAGAAACTCCTTAACCCTTTTCCAAACACTTTTCAGTGTTTCCATCTTCTCTCTATAGTTTCCCACTCAGCAGAAGCTGTACATTTCATTAGTATCAAGAGAATGGTGTCCATTATTTTATGGGAACTAGTTTCTGTGCATTAGAGATAGAAGGAATTCACTTGCACCACAAGGATTTCTTCTACAACACTGCAGAGCAAGAACGGTAGAAAATATTCTCCCTGTGGTTTGCCTAGTTCTGGAAGTTCAGCTCTGCTTAAAAAGAATATACAGGATGATGAAATTAGACTCATATTAACCTTATAATTAGGATTGTTGCTCTGGAGGGGAACTTCTGAATCACTGGAAATGCTGTAGCCAGTCAACCAGGTCATGAAAATTCTTCCAACAGCTGATTGAGTTCTGTTTGAATCTAGCTTTTCTTTGTAGTTTTTAACTCCTGCTGAAAGGCAGGGGTCTGGGACCTTCCTGCTTTAAAGGCTAGAGGGATGATCCTCTCTCCCAACTGACCTCTTATGTGTTGTTTTGAAATTTATTGCTAGTTGATTCAGTTTGTCTTTGTGCTAATATATATTTTTTTCATGGCTTCTTTTCCTTTGTTTTTTTTTTTTTCTTTTCCCCCTGCTGCCTGACTGTTTTATAGACAGTGTACCTCTCAGTCATCAGGCTGTTGGGCAAAAAAAAGGTCATCTCTCTTAGGCAAAATATGTACTGCTCCATAAGGTATCTGCTGCGTATTCCCCTTCTTTGGTCAAAGTGGGGAACCAGTTGCAGTAGGTTTTCCTTCCATCTCTCATCTGAGTTGCCTTCCCATGGAAACTGGGACATAAGGGAGAAAGAGAGAAGCAAGGCCTAATGTCCTCATGTGGAACTGGGACATAAAGGGGAAGAGCTTACCAGCTAAAGACATGAAGCATGCTTTAAGGGCCTGCAGTACATCTTGATTTTCTTTGAAAAGTTTGAATGATAAAGGGATGGTAAAACTAATATATAGCAGCTGCTCTGTCTGGAGATCATGCTCTTAAGACACAGAATGGATCAAGCTAGATCTCACTAGTGCTTTGCAAGTAATCTTAATTTTTTTTTTTTGCATGTCTTCAAAAATCTTGCCTAATAGAATCCTCATCTACAATCTGACTCTTTCACGTCTCAATTCTATTGGTAGTTCATCCATCTCAGGTTT
Source organism: Cettia cetti (assembly GCA_013401135.1). Lineage (NCBI taxonomy): Eukaryota > Metazoa > Chordata > Aves > Passeriformes > Sylviidae > Cettia > Cettia cetti. The sequence goes on from VZUI01044790.1 coordinate 11,983, forward strand.
TTTCCCTCTTTGGTTCTTACCAATAGGTATATTTAGAGCAAGAACGCTTGACCCACATGTGTAACCTTGTGCTTGGTGCAAATGACATTTTCATCCCACGTCTCACTCCAGCTTTTAATGTACTTCAACGTTTTTTCACTGATCTTCCTCTGTACTGGAACCCTTATGTTCTGAGACAGCAGCAAATTTTAATGCTGCAAACACATTTTTGCGCAATATTCATTAAAAAAAAGTAGGAATCAAACTTATTGTAAGAAAAAGTAAGGAGACATTGCCTGTTAATTACCCTTCATCTCCAGGCTTCTAATTTTGCTGTAATCTCCCCTTTAGCCAGTTATTCTCCTAATTTATAATCTAATGTTATATTAATCTCTAGTTTCTTACTTAATGATTTCTCTCTTATGCCACATCATTAAATTTTTTTACCTATGTCCACGTAGATTGAATTAGCTGCCTCTCCTTGGTCTTAATTATTTACTTTCATGTTTAGTCTTGTTTGTTCTACTTTAATAAACCTGTGCAGAATTTCTTTCCACTTCCTTCCATGTCTTTAATTACGCTTTCCATCAAAGTTTGTTCTAAAAAATTGTGTACAATTGTGGTCAGACTAATGGTCCTCTATTTTGTTTCTTCCTCTTTGCTGTTCTCTAGCTGTATGACCTCTTGGAAGATTTGACAATGAATTCTGTAGTGCAGACCTGCAACTTCAGAAGATATTTCTTTTTTGAGACTTGGAAGTAACCCAGACTTTTGCAAGTCAGAATCTATGGAGGCCTTCAGCCTCTTTCTGCTGTAGTACAGTACTTGTGGTTCCTATTTTTGTTCTGTTTAGCCATTCATCCTGTGCATCCCCACTCAATATTTCCAACATATGTTAACTCACATAAAAGCACTTGGGTTTTGGTCTAAACTGTAGTTGTCTATAATCTCTATTCTACTCCACCAAAATTTCAGTTCTCATCAGCACTTTTTTTTTAATTTATATGATTGAACTTTTAATCTATATAGCTTATTTAGCTATATTATCGCAGCTACTTTTTGGTATGTCTCTGCAAGGTCTTATTCTGTTTGACTTCCAATAAAATTGTAAGCAGAATAATTCCCATAAGGTTTTGACATCAGTAATTTTCATATTTTGCTTCTTAAAATGCATGTCAAAGGAAAGAACTTGGCATCAAAACAGCACTTGTTTGTTTCTGGTCAAAAAGATACCACATCAAATCACTGAGTTTTATCTTCTTGGATGTTGTGTTGGAAGTGGTAATATGTTTAGTGTTTCCCTTCCCTTCCCTGAACTTTTAGGGAATTCTTTGGACTAGCTCATAGGCATTTTCAGAGTGTTCTCTATTTTGTTTAGGGGATAGAGAGGAGGAAAATGTAATAAACAAGATTTGGGGGTTTGTTGTTTTTTTTTTTGGGGGGGGGGGGGGGGGTGGGGGGTGTGTTCTTTGCCTAGTATCAGTTTTGGTACAAATCATAACCCTGTAAACAATAAGGAAAAAAATCAGTCAACTTCCTTAGTAGATTTTTGCTATATATATTCTGGCTCACTATATATTCAAGTGATTTTCAAGGTAGCTGTATCCTGATTTTTAATGCAAAACCAATTAAGAAAGGGAGATAAAATAAGGGCATAATTTTTTCTTTAATCACAACTAAAGCAAGCTTGACAGACAACTCATTGTTTGAGATGGAGGGAGCAGGAGGAAGAAAGACTTGACAGTCTTAAGACCACCTGATCAGTTTGGGAACAAAAGCTTCTACCTGGTCTCAATCCATCATGCTCTAGTTTGGGACTTTTAAGACTTTATGAAATGGCAAAGCTTCCCCAGGATAAGAAAATTTTCCGCTCAGTTTCAGTTATCTTATTTGCGCCCCTATCCAAGCTTCATAATTAAAACGGAGTTAATTTTGAGGCCACAGTTCCTTGTTTTATGTCTATTACCTAAGAATAAATGCTGGTTTTGGTTGAGGTTAATTTTTTCACAGTAGCTGGTGTGGGGCTGTGCTTTGGCTTTGTGCTGGAACCAGTGTTGGTAGTTCAGAGATGTTTCTGTCACAGCTGAACAGTGCTTACACAGAGTCCAGGCCTTTTCTGCTTCTCACACCATCCAGCAGTGAGAAGAGTGGGATCCCCTTCCAAAAGGTTGGAAGGGGATGCAACCAGGACAGCTGACCTCAGCTGACCCCAGGGATATTCCATACCATATGGCAGCATGCTTGGCTGTTGGGGGAAGGTTGTCTGGAGACCACTGCTCAGGGCCTGGGTACACATTGGTTGATGGTGAGCAGTTGTGTTCATTTGCATCACTTGTCTATCTTGGGTTTTATTTCTTTCTCTCTTTTTTTTTTTTTTTTTTTTTTTAA
>VZUI01044791.1:0-98432 GCA_013401135.1 Cettia cetti
CCGGCGGGCGGAGGCCGGCGCGCGGGCCGGGAGGAGAGCGGGCCCCGCCCCGCCCCTCAGCCGTGTGGCGGCGGCGGCGGCGGCGGCAGCGGCGGCGCGTTGTGCTCGGTCGGGGCTGTCACGCTGTCTGCCCGAGTCACGGAGCCATCAAGGCTGGAAGAGACCTTTAAGGTGATCCAGTACAACCGTCCGCCCCACACTACCGCTGTAACCCATAGCCACTAAATCACCCAGCACAAGATCCAGACGCCTCTTGAACACCTGCAGGGAGGGTGACTCCACCACTTACCTGGGAAATATTTCAATGCCTGACCACCCTAACAGTGAAAAATATTTTTCGAATGCCTAATCAAAACGTCCCCTCCGTCAGTTCAATACCACTCCCTCAGGTCCAGTCACTGCAGGCACGGCAGAAGAGACCGGCCCCAGAAACTTTCTTCCAGGGAGTTGTGGACACGGATACAGGCCACGGCAGCCTCCTCTTGAGAATAAACAACGCCAGGTCTCTCAGCTGTTTCTCATAAGACATGTTTTCTAGACTTTTCAAGAGCCTTCTTGCCGTTTGCTGGCCACACTCCAGCACCTCAATGTTCTTTTTAAAGTGAAGGGCATAGAAGAGAACGTAGCATTCAAAAATAAGTGGGATACGGGAGGAGGAGCTGGCTCTTTCAGAAGGGCCCTTCACCGCTGAGCCCGCTCCTGGCACCTGGGCATGGTCACAGCCAGTCCTGGCTTCATCCTCTCAGCAGCCTCCCTTCAGATACTGACAGACACTGTTGAGGCCCCTTTTTAGTTGTCTTGTCTCAAGCTGAACAGGCCCTGCTCCCTCAGCCTTTCCTTGTAAGAGAGATGCTGAAGTCCCTTAATCATCTGGTTTCCTTCTGCTGGACCTGCTTGCTCCGTGTCTCTGTTGTACTGAGGCGCCCAGAACTGTCTGGTTGATCCCAAGTGCTGGAATGAGGACAGGCTGATTTGTGTGGGGAAAGTCTCTGGGAGTACAGTCGGCTGAGCAGAAAAATATGCTACAATTTAGGTGTCCGATTTCTGTTGTGTAGATCCAAACCCAAGATTTTGGGTGTCTGGAAACTCCTGGTTACATAAATGTTTCTGTGTGGTGGTGTTTATTGCTTGTAAGCAGTAAAATTAATAAAGTTGCTTGAAGTCCAGAGGAAATAAAGCCCATGTGGTTGCCTCTGACTGCTTGTGCCTCCCTTTCTACCTTCACTGACTTCAATGCCATTGGGCAGTTTCAGCCATTTTATAAAGTAGGGAAGAAATTCGAAATTTTGTAAAAAACAATACCTGGAGGGTAGGAGGGATACAGATCAGTGCTCCCTTAGGTAACTGGCAGGCAGAACTGAGATGTGATGGATAGTATTGCAGTTTTAGCAGCAGTGAGCTGCTGGATTAGCACATGTAGCTCTGGACCCACCAGCCCCAGCTCACACTTTTCTGTACCTGGAGGGTGAGTGAGGGGACTTTGGTGGAGTGTCTGGTTATTGCAGCCAGGGAGACAGCGGGCAGCAAACATAAGTCTTGGCCAACAGAGGCTGAACACAAGCTGGCAGTGTGCTCAAGAGGAGAAGAAAGCCAGTGGCATCCTGGCTTGGATCAGCAATAGTGTGGCCAGCAGGACCAGGGCAGTGATTGTTCCCCTGTGCTCGGCACTGGTGAGGCCGCACCTGCAGTGCTGTGTCCAGTTCTGGGTCCCATCACTACAAGAAAGACACTGGGGTGCTGGAGCATGTCCAGAGAAGGACAACAGAGCTGCTGAGGGGTCTGGAGCACAAGTCCCATGAGGAGACACTGAGGGAGCTGGGGTTTTTCAGCTTGGAGAAGAGGTGGCTCAGGAAGGACCTTATTGTCCTGTACAACTACCTGAAAGGAGTTTGTAGTGAGGTGAGGGTTGAGCTCTTCTCCTAAGTAACCACTGACAAGACAAGAGGAAATGCCCTCATGTTGTACCAGGGAGGTTTAGATTGGACATTAGGAAAAATTTCTTCACTGAAAAGGTATTCTGGCATTGGAACAAGCTGCCCAGGAATGGCTCAAAAGACATATGGATGTGGCAGCTGTGGATATGGTTTAGTGGTGAAGACAGTGATCCTAGGTGTACAGTGGGACTTGATAATCTTAGAAGCCATTTCCAGCCTTAATGATTCTATAATTCTGTGAAATGTAGAGGTATCCAGGCTTACAGAGCTTCCTGTTCCATGTTTTTCTACTGCAGTAATCAAACTGCTTTTTTTTTTTTTAAGACAGCAGAGTAATAATAAATTGCATGTTAACTTTTCATGTCTAAATCCAGATGGAGTACCTAAAATTTTTTTTCTTGTTGTGAGCAAATATAATGAGGTGAGAAAAAGAATATGAAAATAAGTTTAGGTGTCAAGAGAGGATTGAGTGGTATGTCTGGGGTTTGTGTCAACAATTAATTCACAACATACCATCTGCTAATCTGGTAGCTATTGTTTTGGTGGCATATGCCATGCAGCTGATTTTGTTTGGAAACTATTGAGTAGAAAATCCAGTGAAGCTGCTTTTGTTTGTTTTCGTGTTTGTCTAATTGAAAGAAGCCAATGCCATGCTTTTTTTGCAAGAGCTTGGTTTTTGGGAAGGTAGCTTGCTTGGTTTTCTTGAGGGGAAAGGGGATTTTTAACTGTAATATAGGAGACATTCTGCATACAGTTCCCAAGCAATTTTTTCTCCCACATTTTGGAAGCCAAAATAATTACATCAACAGAGAGAAAGTGCACTCACTTCTTGGCCCATGTACCCCTTCCCAGCAGATACACTGCCCATCCAGATAAAACCTCTGATCCAAAGTCAGCCAGGATCATGATAGTTTTTTCCATATTTTGGTAGGATGGGTTTATGCCAGAACACATTTGCAATATATTGGTGGCAGGGATTGTTAGGTTGCTGCTAGTTCTCTAGCACTTCCCACTGTTCTTATAAAGGACAGGTAAGTCCGAGGCATCATTGACAGGGGAAGATCCTACATTGTACAAAGAACACCACTGGCTGGAGAGAAAATATTCTCCATATGAAGAGCTGTGGGATAAGGCTTTGAGTGTAAAAAAAGAAGCAGAGAGGGATGTAGAAATGGGCTTAGGCTTTGATGTGAATGCTGGTACTTGGCTTGTGTTGAGCATGTGCCAACTAACCAGATTAACTGTGCAGTGATGAAAAGCTTGGACTGCTTACTGTTTCTAGTTTTGCTTTATAACTGTGGGAAAGTGGTATATTTTATCTTTAATGTGAGTATTATGTTGCTATCATCTGACCCAACAGGATGTTGAAACATTCCGTCCATTAAGGTTTATGAAGTTGTTTGGCATATTTTATAGGAGAGAGGCTATGAAGTGTAGAATAGTAAACATCTGTGGTATTTCTGAGTCACCCATCCTCTTCATATCCAAGCGTCTCCCCTGAAAAGAAATCACATAAAAACCCCCTTCCTTTTCTAAACCTGAGGCTGTTACTGAGATTTATTTTCCTTTCAACTCAATTCCTTTGGGATTCTGCATTCAGTATTGTGCTTTGTGCCACAGCCATTCACAACCTAGCAGCACTTTCTGCTTTTCTCGTGGCTCACATGCCCTTATCATTTGAGCTGCAGAAGAGCCTCTGTAGAGAACAGAGCAAAGCCGGCGCTGTGCCCCGCAGACATGGTTAGCATGCGACAGCCAGGCTGGAGCGGTCCGGGGAGCAGCACCGTGCCTGCTGCCTTGCTGATTGACCTCACAGCTCCTGCTTTTTTCAAGCACAAGAACAGAGCTTTACATTGTCTTCAGAATAAAGATAGAGTGCCTCAAGCTATTGATAAGCTTATCCTTGCTTTAGAGACACAGTTACAGAGATGTGGGCAAAAAAAATTCTTTTTGCATCTACGCTGGGATTTCAGCACTGGTATGACTTGTAGTGAGAGGGGCAACTACCATCACATGTTTGTCAGAATTTTGATATGTGAATGTGAAATTCACATTTTAAAATTATTTTGAAGTGTTTTAGACACCACGAGTTTCACATTTTTTTAATTAGAGTTGACAACTGGGACTTTTTTTATTTTGTTTTGTGCTGAACAAATCTGGGGGAGAAGGGAAAGCAAAAAATAGTAATTAGAAGCTCTTTTTTTCCTCCTTACTCAGAGCTAATGATGACAGTAAGCATAGTTGCACTGAAGCATGTGAAACATTATGGCCATATTAAGGACATAAATGCATAAGAAACAGACCAGCTAGACAGGGGTGGCATTGAGGGTATTGAGGGTTTTCTGTGTGGTTGTTGCTCTGCTCCTGTCAGTCTCAAGAGCCCTTATGCTGATTTTCAGCAGCTTTTGCTCCTTTGTGTTGTTCCCATTGAAAGTAAGCTGTTTTCAGACAGCAGCATGCACTGTTTGGGATCCTACCACTGACAATCTAAAGCAGTTTTAAGGCAATATGCATTTTAAAACCAAAAATCTCTTAGTGGGACTCTTCTGTGTTTCATAACATTATGTGTATGTCTTCTATAATACTTGTTAGCTGGCTGAGTCTCTGTGAGACAAAACAAATCACCCAGCCGTGCTTTCCAGCAAAGATTAAAGCAATTGTTATTCTTCAAACACTGATCAAGCTTGTATATCTTTTTCAACTGAATTCAGTATGGAAGGAAAAAGGCACTTAGTTTGGTTCTACTTTCATTTTTGAGTGGGTAAATTGGTTCTGACTGGGAACAGAATATCAAAACTCAAAGCATCCCCTCTAGAAAGAAAAAGGTGGTTTATACTACAAAGGAAGAGCAGAGAAACATGTGCAGCCCTGAATTTTCTCACTACAACAACATATAGCCAGACACCTTACAGTGGGGTTTAAAGACAAATTTGAGCTAAGACTTCATTTCAAAAAAGGAAGGGCAAGGGGACACCTCTTTTCACTTGTAATTGCTCAGGACTTCTTTGCATGCAATGTCATAATTGCTCAGTCTTGGTGCCAATTTTGTTCCCTGGTCCATTGCCAGAAAAGAAAAACGAATAAAGTTTATTTTTCCGTTGGATGGGCAAGACAGTCTAATGTAAGCAGGGCAATGCAGTTGGGAGGGCAGTTGGAAGTGGAGGCACAGACCAGGACTAACCTCTGCCTCTGACACCAGGACTGCCAATCAGCTTAAGGTATGAAAACTTAAAATCCTTTCTAATGTATGCACCCTTTCTAATCTCAGGCAGGGAACACAGCTCCTAAGAAGACTACAGAGGGTAGAAATGTCACAGTTTCAACAAAACAAACTCTGTTGTAAGGGACTCTGATGCACAGTATTCTGGAACTCTTCAGATTTTCTGCACCTAAGAGTTGTCTTTTAATATATAAGTACCACCACATAGAATAATAGAATCATTAAGTTAAGAAAAGACCTCCAGATCACTGACCCTGAGATGAGCTCAGCTGGTTAGAGCATGGTGCTGATAACACTGAAGTTGTGGCTTCAATCCCTATATGAGGCATTCATTTAAAGAGTTGGACTTGATGATCTTGTGGTCCCTTCCAGTTTCTGTGATCTGTGAATCCAATGTTTGAATACTGCCATGCCAGTTAAACCATAGCACTAAGTGCCACATCCAGTAATTTCTTTAACACTTCCAGGGATGGCAGTGTTGATTGCTGAACCTTATAAAATTTGCCTCAACCCACTGATCCAGCTTGTCCAGATCCCTCTGCAAATCTTTCCTGCCCTCAAGTAGAGGACCTCAACACTCCCACTCAACTTAGTGTCATTCACAGCCTTACTGAGGGTGCATTCTCTCCCCTTGTTCAAATCATTAATGAAGATGCTAAACAGGGCTGGCCCTCATATTGATCCCTGTGGGACACCATTAATGACTGGATGCCAAATGGATGCAGCACTGTTCACCACCATTCTCTGGACCTGGCCACTCAGCCAGTTTTAAACCTGGAGAGGAGTGTGCCTGTCCAAGCCATGGGCTGCCAGCTTTTCCAGGAGAATGCCCTGGCAAATGGTGTCAAAGGTTTTGCTGAAGGTAGCTAACATCCAGAGCCTTTCCCTCATCCACTGGGTGGGTCACCTGGTCATAAAAGGAGATGAGTTGGTCAGGTAGGGCCTGTCTTCCCACCCCCAGGCTGGCTGGGTCTGATTCCCTGGTTGTCCTGTATGTGCTCCATGATGGCACTCGAGATGTTCTGTTTCATAACCTTCTCCAGCACTGAGATCAAGCTGACTGGCCTGTAGTTTCTTGGATCCCCCTTCCAACCCTTCTTGTAGATGAGTGTCCATGTTGGCCAATCTCCATCCCACTGGCACCTCCCTAGTTAGCCAGGGCTTGTGGTAAAGGATGGAGAGGGACTTGGCAAGCTCTTCAGCTCCCTCACTACCTTCAGATGAATTCCATCTGGTCCCACAGACTTGTGAGGGTCCAAATGGCTCAGCAGTCTACAAACTACTCCCTTTTGGAGTTCAGGTGGTCTACTCTGCTCCCTGTCCCTCGGGAGGGGGGCTGGTTGCCCTGAGGATCACTGATCTTTCTGTTGAAGACTGAACCAAAGAAGGCATCAAGTACTGCAGCCTTCTCCTCATCTTTGTTTACAATGTTCCCCTCTGCAACCAATAAGAGATGGATATTTTCCTTGGCCTTTTGTATGTTGTTAATGTATTTATAAAACCACTTTTTATTGTCTTTCACAGTAGTGGCCAGATCAAGTTCTAGCTGAGCTTTTGCCTTTCTTATTTTCTCTCTTCATGACCTGATGACATCCTTGTGCACTTCTGAGTTGCCTGCCCCTTCTTCCAAAGGCCATAAACTCTTTTTTTCCCCTGAGTTTTAGTAAAAGCTCCCTATTCAGTCAGGCCAGTTTTCTTCCACACCAGCTCATCTTCCAGCACATGGCAATGGCCTGCTCCTGTATCTTTACGATTTCCTTCTTAAACTATGTCCAGCCTTCATGGATCCCTTTGTTTTTAAGGGCTGTTTCCCAAGGGACTCTGTGAACCATTGTCCTGAACAGACCTAAGTCCATGCTCTGGAAGTCGAAGGTAGAGGCCCTGCTGATCCCTCTTCCTTACTTCACCAAGGATCAGAAATTATTATTTTGTGGTTGCTGTGCCCAAGACAGCCACCGACCACCACACCTCCCACCAGCCCTTCTCTGTCTGCAGGTCTAGCAGAGCACTGCCCCTGGCAGGCTCCCTTACCAGCTGTGTCAGGGAGTTACCTTCCACACACTCCAGGAACTTCCTAGACTGCCTGCTCTCCACCATGATGAGCTGCCAGCAGATATCTGGGAAGATTTGCATTACCTGTAGTCCAGCTCCTTTAATCACCCTCTGAAGGCATCAGCTTCTTTGGGGACAGTACCAAGGTTCAGATTCAGGCACATGTGTAAGGCTATGTGATAGCTTCCTCTCTGTAAAACTACCAAACATTCACATGAAATTCCCAGATGAAAGCCACAGTAAGTTTGAGCTAATTAAATTATATTATGAATAAATTATGGTGTGGAGGATTCATTTAAGAGGCAAGCAGTTCAGTCTTTCTGCTTATTTTGTAGTGTTACTCAGCAGAATGGCCACATCCCAGGTGTAAATGGCCACCTAAGTCCTGATATGAGATGCATAAAGCAGGGCATAAACACTAATTCCATTGCTAAGTTATTGAAAGTGAAGTTATAGGCTTCCTGGTGGGGAGTGGTTCAGCTGCCTAGGCCAATGTGGGAACTGATTAGTACAGTAAACAAAATACATTTCAATATCAAACCCCAGGTTTAACTTGCTTGGGAAAACTACTGTTTTTTACTATTCTAAGAGAAAGGCTTTTCTGAGCATTTGTGCAATGTATTGTTAGGAGTCGTGTGCCTAAAAGGATATGTGTGTTTTGTGGGCAGCTGACTTGCCCAGGAGAACACAAAATGCAAATCTGATGTAAAATGTCAAAGAGCAAACAGGGTGTGAGTTAAGGCTCACAGCACACATCTTCAGGCTGTGCTACTGTGCTACTGTGAGAACACAGAGTACAGCTTCTGAGCTGATGCTGATGAGTGCTCAAAAGATGCAGATAAATCCTACAACTTCAAATAAATGCCAGTTTCCTCATATCTTTCTGATGACACAAGACGCTTTATGGTTCTGGTTTGGACTGTGTGCCAGCAGAGATGATCAGGTTGCACTCATTTAGTTTGTATTACCTAGGAGATAAGTAGTTTCTATTTTTCAGGCATAAAGCAGTAACTCCCTTTCTCAGAAATGAACTGTTGATTGTTATTTCCACTAGAGAGCTGGGATCCAGCTGTAATCATTCACTGAGACACAGGTAAGCTAGATTTTCTTGTTATAAAATACAGTTTCACTGAATGAGAAGTTGATTTTCTAATATTAAATAGGCTTGATAGTAGCCTCATGCAAGTCTCCCATCAGCCAGCATAATCCATGGACATAATCCTCTTTTTGTTGCACTGCTGCAGTACTTCATAATATTACAGAGTTAAAATCTCTGTGATGTGGCCAGTGACAATTGCTTGTCCAAATGGAAAACTTTTGACTTTGTCAATTCTTTTTTTTTTATTTTACAAATTGACTAAAGTGTGACAATAGTAATGGTAGCCTGAATGTAGCAGCAATATTTTTTAATGTTGAAGATAATTTTCTGCATAGGGAGATTTTTGTTTACATCAGGAGAGCATGGTAGAGATGAGTTACCTGTTTGGCACGAAGGTGATGAGAAATGCAGTTGTAGTCATGTAAGTGAGATATGGATATCATGACTTTAAAAGAATTAGGCAATTTTGACTACTTCTGAGCTTAATCTTTTAAAAATACATCTTTTACCAAGTAACAAAGAAAACAGTGAACTGTTTCTGCCGTCTCAAACCCCATTCATTGCTACAGAGAAGAGAACACAGCAATTAGCAGCTGGCAAAGCATCACACTCAGCAGCTGCTGGTTTTTTAAGTGGCGTTTGTGGTTTTCCTAAATACAAAACAAGATAGGATTTTGCCCTAGTTTAGATGTTGTATTTTCAGGGAAGTGAATGTTTGGCAACTAAGATCCTGAAGCAGAGAAAGAAAGGAGATTTTTTTCCAAGCCGCTGCAGAAAGCCATGTGAAAGTCAGATGTAAAGCCAAATCAACCAGCTCCAGTATGTACAAATGACCAGCTGAGCCCTTGTCCATCTAATGTTTCCTTTTCCTTCCTCTAGTTGGTTGAAAAATAAGTATCTAAGCTAATGTCTTTACATACCACATGTCTATTTTAAGCCCTATTTATTTCTGCTTTTAATATCACCATAGTTAGAGGTTTATCTCCCAATGGACCAAAGGGCTTATTTCTTGCTCCACAGAGTTAAAAGTTAATAATAAGCATAGAACAGTGAGAGGCTAGAATCAGCAAGCTAAGGCAGGTGAAAGCAAGGGACTGGGCTATGAGGGACCATGGTTCTTTTCTTAGCTCTGCCTCTGATGTGCTGAGTGATGCTGGATAAAGCCCATCTGCCCCTTGACAGCACGTGTTTTCTCCGTCTAGCTTGACAATATTTGTAGGAGAGGATGCCCTTTCCCATTACATGTTAATGAAGGGTTCATATCAATGAATTTCATTATAAAGTGTCTACAGTGTCTACTTTTTGTCTGTGTATGAGAGAAGAGCAAGCTATTGCCAGTATGTTTACATCTGCCATTTGGGGGCCTCTCCTTCCCCTGAAGACATCTGAAGGCTGTAATAGGTGGGAAGATTTTGGCTCACATCAGCCCTTGGAACCATGGACTTCGCTGCACTACCAAAAACTAGCAGTGGTCATGGCAGAAGTGAACAACTTGGCCAGAACACAGACCCAGGAGGGCTGTGTTTGCTCATGGGTTGTCAGGCTCAACCCTTAAAAGAGGGTTTTTGAAGAGCCTTAAAAAATGAGTGTCAATACTATATTAATGTTGTAGCTTTACTTATTTTATAAAAAGATGTGAGTTGTCTAAAGAAGGTGAAGGTAGTTTTTATGTCCTCTGTTTTCTCTTGCTGACTCTCTCATAGAACCTGGAGATCACTGTGGCACTCTCCCCACTGAAAAAGAAGCAAAGTCTTTGCAAGGTTAGTGACTTGTAGCAAGAGTTTTTCAGCTCCTGTTAAAGATGTGCAACAGTTTAAACAGCTGGTGCATGTGCATCTTGGTAATTTGACTTTGAATCAAGTGATACTGTTCCATGGTGTTCCCAGGAGGTTTCCTGATCCTTCCTCTTCTCTAGCAGAGCACTGGGATAGATGCAGCATGCTTAGGGGACTCGTGGATCTTCCATCAACTTAAGGATAGACTGAACTGCCAGGAACAGTTTCTGCACAACTAAGCCTTTTTAGGGCCAGAGAGCAAAGAGAATTGGTGTTTCTCAGCCTGTGGACCTCTCACCTCTGGTAGTCAGTAAAGAAGCAGTAGGCAGTCCATGAAACAGACTCAGCAACCATAAAATGTATGCACACCTCCTTGTATCAACAAACAGAAAAGATAAGGACAAAATGCAGTTACTAAATGAACACCTGAAGTTAAGCTTCATTATTTGTTTGGTTGTTTATGGAAACCATTGTGCCAGTTCTTGTTTTTTCTTTTCCTTGTAACACTAGGAGGATCCTTGCTGTTTGGAAAAAAAAAAAAAAACCAACCAAAAAACCAAAAAAACAAGTGCTGTGATGATGTTTTGATTAAAGTGTAAAAAAACAAGGAGAGAATGGACTCCAAAGATTGTTACTAGCTCTGCTTTTTTATGGTCCTGTATCCTCTGTGATTTCTACTTCTGGGCTCTTCTTTACCATTTTCCCACTATTTATGGTTCTCTTTCTTCCTGTTATAAAAAAAAAAAAAAAAGGTAAGTTGTAGGTGCAGCAAATACTCCCCAGTAATGTTTACATCAGAAAAAGGAGCTCTTCCATCTCTCAAACTCTAAGGACAATTTAGCTTGCTTGTATACAGAATTGATAGATCCACTGTTCAAAGGCTTGTGTTCTTTCTCTTATTTCTCACTGTTCATCTCCATTTCCCAAAACACTGTGCCTCCTTCCTGTAATTTGCCAGCTCTTTGAGCTCCAAGTTGCCTGCCCTTTGTGCTTCTAACTCTTAGGATGCTTCCCCACTTCCACTCCAGTTATTCAGTTTGTTCTTGCATTTTCTTACTTCCCCATCACTGCCTTCCACCTGCTATTTTCCTCCACACAAAAATACCTTTTCTGCTTTTAAAGTAATTAAATTAGCAGAGCTGATTGAAATCTAGGTGAAGTAATTATCTGAGCACTGTGCTTTTTAATGGATGCATTACTCAATGCACATTAGCCAACCTCTGTAGGCCTCAGTGAATGACAGAAATGAATATTTGATGAATATATTCAACAACAATAGCATTATTCAAACACTTTACTCAATAAAGTACATTCAGCACACTCAGAAGTTAATGGTGCATACAGGTTACTCTGTTTGCTCAGCAGAACACATGACCAACCCCAAGAGGGAAAATCAAGTCCCTGATACATGTGGGGGAAATGGGCTGGGGAGCCTCTTCTGGTCATTGGTGCCTCTCATGAGCAGGACAAAGTGTATGTGTATGTTGGTGGGGGTGTTTAAATCCCATATAGGGAATAAAGGATGTATGTGATGAGGAAGAGAGATTACTTGCTCTATTTCCTGACTTGCAGATCTTGTTTTCATGCTTATCACTCGTACTTCCACTAGAAATGAGAAAAACAGATCAACATATTTCTGATCTTCAGCTTTTGTTCAAACTGGGGTGTGCATGTGTGTATTGAGCAGAGGGTTGAAGTAAATCTCACAAATCCCTGCTTCTCACTTCTTGCTCCATTTAATGTTTCCTTGAGTACTTGGTACAAATAATTAATCTTCTACTGTTTAAGACTCTCTAATGCCTCCTTGGTAATTTCCAGTAGAGGCCAAGTCTCTTTTGTGGTCTTTATGTTCACAGTGCCCAAGAGATCCCCCTTTAATGCTTTTGAAACTTTTTAACAACTTTGAGTCATTTCATTTTTAGCTTCAGCAGTGGACATTACCCCGACAGAAATTGATGTCATCTACATTTCCCACAATCTACTCAGTTTCTTAAGCCAGCTTCCCTTCTTGACTCCCTTTATTTCTTTCTCCACAAAATGAACCTTCTCCAGATTCTAAGGCTGAAATCTCTCCTTGGCTACAAGGATATGGATCACACTTTTCCTGTCTTGCCCTTAGGTTAGCTAGAATATAATTTTGTTAAAGCATCATGCCCTGACACTACTCAGCATCTACTACCATGTGTACTGCCACTTCTTGAACTGTTACAAAACCTCATACCACTGCCATATTTTTCCTACTGCCCAGCTGTGTGCTCACTAGATTTCTCTTTTTGTTGCCTGAATCCTCACCTTGCTCTGAATTTCATACAGTCTACTTAATGTATTTGTCTTCTCTAGCCTGAGCTAACTTGGCTCTTCGTCAGTCTTGTGCCTGTGCTGTCCCTAAATTCAATTTTCTCTTGTTTACCTGTTGAGTAACTCCTTGCCTTTGAAGTAATTTTTCTTTTTCCATTCCATATATTCTTTGTAATGCTTCAGTGAATTAATTGTATTTTCAAAGGATGCAAAAGCATCAGCTAACATCCACATCTATAGCAACAGTGGTCATAAAGCAAACATAACCTTTCCAAAGCAAGGGAGCTGTGCTAGTTACAACCCAAACAATACTGCAAAACAGGCTCTGTGGCCCTTTAGGTTTGAAGCTGAAGGTTGTTCTCTACAGCCATTTCTCATTATCAAGTAAAAGCTGCAACTGAAAAAATATAACCAAAGTTCTGCAGATCTCTGGCTGCAGAAGCACTGTGGGCCACAAGACCTGCCCTGCAGTCTTTCAATAAATTTCAGTTTCTCTTCAACAGAGCACACAGAACAGGAACCACCTTCAGTTCTGTGGAATCCCTGATGCCTCATTACTAAACATCTAGGTAGCAGAGTGTGTTGCTCTCTTTCAAATTAGCTTTGCAGGAATTACATCCATCCAGTCTTCTGTCTGGTTAGAATTCACCCCTTCCTCAGGATCTGTTGATTTTAGTCAAATTCTTGATCCCTGTTTTCTTTGGTCAGAACTTCTTATTCACCTTTATATTGTTCTTCCCAATGTGGGACTGGGAAAAAAAAGTGTAAAGTTGTTCTTTTCTAATCCCTCTTGGTGCTCAGTTAAGGAAGTAGCAGCTCAGCTTTGGCAAAAGAGACCTCAAGGTAAATGTCTCAGTCTATATTTTAGGTATAACCATGGCCTGATTTCCACCAGTGCTGGTTCCCACTGATTTTTGTGCCTTGCTGGTGACCCAGCATATCTTTCATTTCTGTTCACCCGGAGGCTCAGAACTGGTGTAACTCCAACCATGGATTGATAGGTGACTTTTTACATTAGAAAGGGATGATGCACTTTTAGTGGCCATCAGCAAAAGCCCCCTTGCAGCTGTGCTTGTTTTCCATGGAATAACAAAATTCAGAATTCCCCCCAACAGTCATGCACATCTTAAAACCTTAGGAGAGGCCTCCTAAGGTTTTCCTTCAAATCTCCAGAGGACAGCTCATCCACAAGATGCACACGGACGTGCTAACATTCACTCTTGCTCCATGAATGCTGTTTCCTTGCCTGTGATTTATTACATAGTGGTGTGTTCATGTTTGCTGTTCAGCTCCTTTGAGACTGTTGTGACTCTGTGTTACTTATTTAGAAAGCATTAAAGCCCTGAAGCTCATGTCTTCAAAAGTTTGATTTAAACTTCTGCTTGAACTCTGTTTGCAGATGTGGAAGACAGGAATAGCTCTTTAATGAAAAAGTAACCACACTGCCAAACATATTTTAAAGCATAGGAGCATATGTCTGAAAGGATTTAAGTTGGTATTTCCCTGTTATCTTTTTTATCTGCAGCATAAAGGAGTAGCTTGGTAACCATTCTTGGCAGTATAAATCAGGAATATATTAATTTCTGCAGCTGTCCCTCAGCTCCTCAAGCTAGTACTCAGCTCTAACGGTAGCAAAGCAGGAATATCCAAATACCCTTGCTTCCCAGGGAAGCATGACCATAGGCAGAGGTCATGAAGGGCTGCAGCACTGAGGGACAGCAAAAGAAGCACTGAGCTTTCCGTCTGTGTTGAGCCTTACAGAATCATAGAAATATTTAGGTCAAAAAAGCCCTCCAAGATCAAGTCCAGCCTTTGACCAATGTCTACCTCATCAACTAGACCATGGCACTAAGTGCCCCATCCAGTCATTTCTAGAATGCCTTGAGGGATGGTGACTCCACCATGTCCCTAGGCAGCCCATTCCAATGCCTGAAAACCTTTTCCATGAAGCTTTGTGATGCTGTAGCGTGATTACTGCTCAAACTTGCCAGTAGATGAACTTGTTCAATACATCAGCAGTACCTGCAGCTACAGTAGTGTCAGTGGGATTTGTGCATGCCACTGCAGCCACAGAAGATGGGATGAGGACGTTAAATGACATAACACAGAGATCTGGAAACGTCTGATTTCCCTCCTCACCTCATGTCTCCCAGACACTCTGTGTTCTGGGAATATATCCACTTTTCACTATTAAAGACCAAAGAAGCTTGATACTGCCAAAGGTCCAGTCAGACCTGGAGATGGGGCCAGGTGCAAAGGTGACTGTATATTCTTGCTGGATACCTCAGGTCTTCTTTTGACTCTGATGAGTCTTACTGCCAGTGGCTCCTTTGGCAGCTCTTCCAAAAGAAGTGTTCTAGAGTTAGGACAGGGGAAGGCTCGTGCAGATAAGAAACTGTAACACACACATGCACACACATATATTTTAAAGTAATGATAAGAAATACAACAACTAAAATCCAATGAAGCAGGAAAATACTTAAAATATTGCACAAGTTTAACCAAAAGTTGGACCACAGACAAAAAGAAACCAATTTGCATTTCTGTAATCAACTTAGTATGGGACCCTTGGCTCCTATGCATACATTTGAAAGTGAAATCTGACTTGATTGTGAGCAGTATCTGCGTAACTGACAGGACTGAGTGCAATTCAGTGGTAGTGTTGGTCTGAACTTGGCAGAGAAAGCCCTATGTGACAGTCAGGAGACCCCCAGGGAGAACAGACACATTTCTCAGAGGACAGCTTAACAGAATGATTCAACTTCAGCCTAATTGACAAAATGTATTTAAACAGCAAATAAATTTTGTTCAATAGCCTTACAATGTATCAGAATTATTAAATTATCAGAAATAAGAACAGCTTGTTGTTCTTATTTAAATGCTTAATATTAAATTACTTTTAAGTGCTTAATAATTTCAACTAGTTTCAGCTACTGGTTATATTTCATGTTGAATGAATGTCTCATTTGTCTTCACCCAAGAAGACGCATCTCTCTGATCTTGTGTTTCTTTTATTTAGCATTTCCTTCTTTCCTTGAAGAGAAAAATGAGCTGGGCATTCCTACGTGATCTGCTGAGCGGAGTGAATAAATACTCAACAGGAATTGGAAGAATTTGGGTTGCTGTTGTGTTCATGTTCCGCTTACTCGTTTATGTTGCTGCTGCAGAAAACATCTGGAAAAATGAACATGATGAATTTGAGTGCAATATCAAGCAGCCTGGTTGTGAAAATGTCTGCTTTGACCATTTTTTCCCTGTCTCTCACATCAGACTTTGGGCTTTGCAATTAATCATGGTCTCCACCCCTTCAATCTTGGTTGTCTTTCATGTTGCTTACAGAGAGAACAGAGAGAAACACCACAACCAGAAACTTTACAAAAATCCAGGAAAGATAGATGGTGGGTTGCTGTGCACTAATCAGCCTTATTTTAAAAACAGGACTTGAAATAGTTTTTCTTGTTCTCTTTTATAAATTGTACAATGGATTCAAAATACCACGTCTTGTGAAATGTGACATAAAACCATGCCCCAATACTGTAGACTGTTATATTTCCAAACCCACAGAGAAGATGATTTTCCTCTATTTTCTGGTGGCAACTTCATGCCTGTGCATTGTATTAAATATTGGTGAACTGAGTTATCTGATTTTCAAATACTCCATAAAATGTTATCTGAAGAGACATGTGAAGAAACAGCAAGGCTCAAAAAGTGATTGCTGCAAATCAGAACTCATCAGGTACAACAGAGCAGCAGCTGCAGGACAACTCCACAACAGCTCATCTTTGCCTCTGAATATGCAAGATGAACATGAAAAACATTCCCTGCTGAGTTGAAAGAAGGCTGGAGACCACCCTCCCATTACACAAGCTGTTTTAGACAAATTGCTTTTCCAATCAGTGCTTTGCAGACCTATCCTTTGAAAGGATAGTTATATAGGAAATGCTGCTTCTGTTACCTTCCCATTACTTGAGGTGATAAATTTGGTTACATTATGTATGTTGTACATAGAATCATTGAGACCTTTTCATGTTGAAACAAGAAATGTAGAAATTCTGAGAATTTAATGAAGCTTTAATATAAACATGCTTTAATATAAACAGATGTTTATGATAAATCATGCAGAAACAATTGCTCAAACAGTTGTGTACTGAATATTACACAGAATTGCTTTGGTATGAGCAAAAATAGGCTTTTTATGTGCAGAGATAGGAAGAACCTGGGGTCAATTACAACAAACAGCACGGGGGTGTACAGGACTTGTCAGGTGGGTGGACCAGACCTGGTAATTGCTGAAATGGCAAGGGGAAAGTGCTGGCATAGACTGACTGCTGTGCCTTGAGGTGAACTGGATAGTCACGAGTCCATTCCATTGGACTACTATAAAACATCTCAAAAAAAGAAAAAAACCAGGAAGAGGTAGACACATCTAGTTTAGCCCATGTGATAAAGACAGATTTGTTATTTAGCTGTTTGTGCAGCACCTCCTTCTGGAGTTATTAGAGCCCTTACAGCTGTTAAAGTGTTAAATCATCAAAAAGCATCCTTTAAGAAAGGCACTTGCTCAAACTTGTGCAAGCAGCATATACCAGGGTATAGAATTAACCCCGGGTCACCTGCACCAAGCAGCTCCCATGTCATTAGACTTGTCTTCTGCTTCCTGGTAGTGGCATTTAATGAACAGATCATTCCCACTTCCCTAGGATCTGAATAGAGAAATGCAGATCACATCATATGGCAGAACAGTAGCTGGTAGTCCCTAGTATTAAGTAGCCTAGAATCTGGTCCCTTTAGTAAGGCTGAAACTATGCTACCTCTTCAGTAGATTTCTCTGCTGCAAAAGAGCATGTGGAATCAAAAAATATGAAAAGCCTCCAGTAGAAACAAAAAAGAATCACGTACCCCCTTTCCCCAAATTCCAAAGTACCTTCTGAACACCACACGCCTCTGCTCTTTGTTATGTGTATTGTTTGGGCTAACAGGAAAGGGACAGAAATTAGCTAGGACATGTATTCTGTTGAACCTAGGCTTCTAAGACAATGGAAAGTAGTGCCTTAAAAAACTTCCTTTAGGGTAGTGTTCTCATTCTGTTGCTGGAATGAAAGACCTTTGGACATACATCTGGTACTGAGCCTGATCAAAATGCACTATTTAGAGAAAAACACCAACTGAAGTGGAGCTGCCTGAATGCTGAACTAATTTTATTGTTCATGCCAGGATAAGGAAGAAGAAACAGTAGCAAAAGCAGGTTAACTATTTTTTGTTTTTCTTTCACTGAGGTCCCCTCTGGGCCCTCAGCTTTGGTTACAAAGCATTACATTTAATGAGAAGCAGTTACAGAGTGAACCTTAGCAACTAATGAACAAGCTCTGAACTTTTGATGATTTTCAAGGTAGGGTCTGTTGTTTGTTTGGGGGTTTTTTCCCTAAAATAAACCTACTTTTATAAAATATGGAAAAACATTTGCTGCTGCTGAATTTAGCAGCAATAGCAGTCCCTCAGATACCAGCTTGCCAGCTTGTGGCCAGTTAGTTTTAAATCTTGACTGATGCTGAATCAGTGCTTATATATAGAAACAGGGCACTTTATACAATTCAGAACATTTTCTGTTAAACCTCTACATACAAAGAATGTGGCTCATGACAGAAATGCAGTTAGAAAGCCTTTTATCCAGCCCCTGGACAAAACCCACTAAAGAGTGCCAGAAGCAAAACCACCATCCATGAACCCTGTGAAACTGCAACTGCCACAGTTTAAGTAACTGAGAACAAACCCCAAAATTACCTTGGCCCATCTGGACTCTCTTGCATGATTTAATTAAGACAAGAGCAACACTATCAAACAAAAAATGTTTCTGAAATATCTGGGGTTTAATAACTGAAGCCAGATTTTCATGAGCACATTAATGAAAAAAATATTTATTCATTGTTTCTTAAGTAAGGTTTATTTGAGAGAAAATGAAGAGAAGCAAACACAGTTTAGCCAACACAGGTTTCTGATAAAACTAGTGCATTAGCTGCTCTCTAATAAAAAAAAGTGTATTAAGTCAGGGCTTGAAGGGTTTTTGAGCACTCCCTAAAGCTGTGTGGCTGGTCAGAGATTACCACTTAGACCCAAAATTTTCCCATTAAACAAGAACTCTAATTCTCTGAAATGCATATTCAAAGTTTTATTTTTAATTCTATCTTCCAACAGCCAAGAAATTATAAATAAATTCCAAAATCAACATTTCGAGTCTTGGAGGATACTTCAGTTTTGACAAAGCCAGTACCTTACATGAGAAATATTCTGCAAAATTATTATGGACCAACTCCACATAACCCGACTCACTCGCAGCAAATCACCAAGTAGCCTTCACACCATGTGCTGCAAAATTTGAGTGTTTGACAGGGCTACTAACGAAAAGGAAATGAGCATCACTTAACCTGAGAGAACAGAAAAAAATTCATCTGCTTTCTGAACCCTTGCTCTTGGCAACCATTTGGTCTTTTACTGGCTTCTTCCCTTTCCCTGCATTTATATGCCTTTGTTCTCCAGTTTAAGTTTCACTTATCCATGCACCCCTGAAGACATTTGCTGTTACATTTTTGGTTCAAATGAGTTTACTGGTTTGGTCCCTAAACTTCTGAGTCACTCAGACTAAAATTTAAAAAAACTGAACTCAAGTGCTATATTCTGCAAGGATATAAGCAATTGATAGAAGCTGATCTGAGCCCATACGGTAATGGAGGAATAATGTAATCACTGCATGCACATTCATACAAAAATATTTACCTCATTCGTATTTCAAAACATCCCTGCAAACATCAAAAGATCCATGTCTTACATAATAGACTCTCATTTTCTTTAAAATCCAAGTAAGCTTCTTGTCTTGGGACAGAAGAGGTTTGAAAAAAAAAGACACAGACAAAATATTTCCCTATTTGCTGATAGTTTCTTCCCTCTACTCCCTTCTCCATTACCAGTGGCCCCATTTCTCACCCCTTGCTATCATCTCCATAGCAAGGCTCCAGGCAGGGCTGAGCAGGAGTTTCTCCAACACAGGGACCTAAACCCCAGTGTAGCCTGGCCCTGCCCCTCTCTCCCCTGCACACAGGTTGGAGTCCCAACCAGTTCTTTGGCACAGGAACTAACTGCAACAATTAGCCAACTACTTGCCCCTTCTCAGACCCAAGCGATCCCAGTGTTATTTGTATAAGCATTGCTCACTCACTATCCAACATCCACAGACCAACTGTCCCAGCATAATGCTGCAGAACCCAGTCCTCCCATTCTGCGGAGATGGAGCACCCTGAAACATGTAGGGATAAACCCACTACTCTTATTTACACTGCATTAGGGCTCAGGTAATAGCAGATTTCTTTACAAACATAGTTGAGCACCAGAGAGGCTGACTGTCACTTAAAAGGCGTCTTGATCACAAAACACTGCATGCTCTCCATTCAGACACACTCCTCAGTTTGGTTGTTTCTCCATCAGCAACACCTGCTGCTTTAGTCAGCACATTCCTGATGGCAACAAGGGGGTACAAAACACCACCTTTGCTTGAATGCTCCACAGTTAATGGGTGACAATTCTGGAAGGCAGAGACATAAAAGAGGGAGAAAGAAAAGGCAGAAGACAGAGAAGGAGTGTGCAGTGGGGCCGACAGCACCTCTGGGGCACCCCACAGGCTGAAGGGCTGCAGTTACAGCTGGCTTGGCCACCTCGGAGCCCCATCCCACGCAGCAGCCCCAAGGGCAGGGGTGTGGCTTCAGGCCCCAGAGAAGCTGCCCATCCAGGCATGCTGCGGGGTGGGAGGTTTTCTGTATCACCCAAGGTAAAACATCTAAATGTAAGCACCAAATTTATTTTCTTGGGAGTTTCTCTAGGTGGCTTTACAAACCAGAGTGCCCTCTGCAGTCTGTGACATCTTAAATCAGACCCTGCCTTTGGTACCCCATTTTAAGTTCAAAATACTCCCGTTTGATTTTTTAAAAAGAAATAACAGACCCCATACTAGCTTACCTGTTGGACAGGCTGTCAGTAACCACCTAAAAGGGAGTGTGCCATGAAATGTGTTAACTATATGGGTACAGCACCTGCTTTAAGGGGATTGGTTGGGATGAGACAGTATTAAATATTTTATTCTCAAAAATTCAGATCAAAGTCAGAAATTACTTCCTGGATATTTACGAGATTTGATTTTTTTACCCTTTTCTCTTTTTTAAGTAGCATTCTTGTATAGCACTGTGTAGCTAAATAGTTGTATGCTATTCTCAGTCCAAGAACTGCAAATGATACAGTATCAATTATCAGGAATGTTGAAACTATTCAACTTACACAACACAAACATTCTTCTAAAGACTAACAGTTGCAGGTCTGTTGACAGTGATTGAAGTGGTTAGGTATGGCTGAAAGCATGGCAATCCAGGTGAACTTTGAGGATCCTCTCCAGAGGATCTCTGCCCTCTTCTCCCCTGCAGAAGTTTCCTCCACAATCACCATGGCTGGTATCCAACAGCAGCTCCATCCAGGGGACCAGCAGCCTCTGGCAGGTAGAAAATGGCACCATGTACTTGTAAGGATTATAATGATCACTCTTAAGAGTCAAACTGCAAGGATTTCTTTCGGTTTTATCATTCTCAGACTGCACCTTTGATTTACTAATGTGGCATAATAAAGAGTTTGGTCACTTGGGAGAGATGGAAAATGAGAGGAGCCAACAGGCTCTGTTCAAATGGAAGAACAGGCTTTCTGTGAAGGTAAGCAATTTAGCACCATGTAGCAAACCAAGGGCTGTGCCCCAGGCAAAATGCTGTTGCTGTTCGTACATAATCCTCACTCTTGCAACAAGTCACTTCATTTGGTTGTACGAAGGTGCCCTCTGCATTGATATTCAGGAAAACTGTCAGATTCCAGGTGAATAGCTTACAAGCAATCAAATCTAGCTTAATGCAAAAGCTTTACACAGCGAGACAAGTTTATAGGAAAGAAAAAAATCAAGCCAATCTCACCTAAGATAAAGACTTTTATATTACTGAAGGTAGGTCACATCCAGTAATGAGAATAATCCAAGAAAAGTTTTTGGTACCACACAATCCAGCTGGCCGAGTCAAACACAACCACGCATGAAAACCAACACTGAAGATTCCTGGGTACTGACAGCTCCCACCAATGCATTCACACTTTTGGTTACTCAACAAAGGGGATACCTGTCATTTCAGTTAGCAGCATAGAGAGGAATTGCTCCAATCCCGGGCACTACAAGCAGCACCGCTTCTGAGGCTCGTTCCAGTGTGGAAAAGAGAGGTTGTGAGTGGTGCCACATACAGTCAGCGAGAGGCAGAGGAGCGCAAAGGGAGCCTATGCCACCAACAGAGCACAACCACCGAGTTTATCTGTAAGATCACCATCTCACTTCCCTTTCAGAAAGTGCCTTGTTTATTTAGTTTTTAATGGTATGGCATAAGGACTTGTGTATTTTATAGATAGATACCAAACTGGTATTATCAAAATAAACCCATCTGTTTTATAAACCCACTATTTACAAAAACGGTTTCTGAAGTTTTTTTGTTTTGTTTTGTTTTTTTAACAAAAATTAAACTATACACCAATCTAAGTTACAGAAACAAAAATAACCTTTATAAGATCACATGTATAAAACAAGAAATGAAATGTGTTTTTATTTAAGGCAATACTGGGCTACTTCACAAATCACCACCTCAAATATATACACTGCTCCACACTACTAATTTTCTATCACATTCACAACAGACTCTTTAATACCAAATATTGTTTTAAATCTTCAATGTAGCAAACTATTTTTATTCACATTTCCATTTTTATTATGGAATCATAAATGCTTTGTAACCAATTAAAAGCAATGAAAAATGTAGCTATAAGAAAACTATTATATTTATGTGTTAACTACATATGAATATCATCCATAGATACTGGATGTTAAAATTTACAAAAATGAGAGTGTCAGTAACGCTTAACCTATGAAATGTGATCTTATCCAGCTTTTCTTCCGTAAATAAATGTTTTATGCAAAATAAACTGGATATGGCAGACTTAGCTAGCTTTAGTCCAAAAGTTCTTAATTTAAAATGATTAAAGGACAGTTTTAAAAACTTGCTCACTTAGTTACAAATTAAAATTCCGAATATAAATGTGTCATTTAATAGTTTAGACTTACAGACTGCTGGTGGCAGCAAATGATTTACAATAATAAATATATACAAAAAAATGTATCTACAAATAAAGAAAACTGTTATACATGAGCAGTAACCTGGTGAAAGATATCAATCACAGACAACTCACAAAGATTTAGTTTATGGAAAGGACAATCTGATAGAAAGTTGAGGTCTTGATCAAGTATTTACAAAACTGAAGCAATTACTTTCTTCAAGTCCCATAGGGATAAAAACAAATAAGACATTTACATGACTCATGTCATGTTTTTTGCGAGATTAAATCACTTCAAAATAAAAGAGCTCCACAGTTACTAGCATGCTTGATGGCTTCCTATTCAAAATAAATTCTATTACAGGTCATGGGTTTAACACATTAGGTTTTCAGTATTTAGATTCCCCTTCCTCAGTACCCAAAACAATTACTTTTGCAGCTATAACCTCTGGATTATCCTCCCAACGTCCTTCGAGCTTTCTCAAACTGACAACAGGTTTCATTTCCTGAAGCTGCTTCAACACACGCTCAGTGCAGTCTTTAAGAATCTTGTCTAACACTATCTTTACATTATCACCACATGGAAGCCGTGATGGGTTGGCAAACGGTACAAGGGTTTCAGTTTCAGAACACAACCAAGTGATGTTATCACTTGCTACAGGGGCCTTCTCACTGGCTTTCCGAGAGTTTGAATGGGATCCTTTTTTGGTTCCACTGCTATGGTATTCTCTTTCAGAGTTTTTCTTTTGCTTCACAGCAGATTCTTCAAGGAACTTGAGGAATGACACTTCAAAACCCATTGGCTTGAATGAGCTCCAATCAAAAGCTGCAGGTTGCTCTTCGGCCGTTTGAATGGCGACAGCAGTCTCCTCCTCCTTGTGCAGGCTGCTCATGCCACTGGGCAGTGCTTCCTCTGTTTTCTCAGCTCTCTTTCTCTTACTCTGAGATACATTTTTTTCTTTATTTGCTCTTTTCAAGTTGTTTGATTTTTGCTTCTCTGAGGGGCAGGAACTGGCCTCCTGCAAGTCACTATTTACACTAGAAGAGATTTTTGCTTGATTTTCAGCAGTTGAACAATCCTCATTAATTAGTTTAGTAATGAATAGTTCTGTCAGTTCATCCACTTCATCCTTCTCACCTTTTTCAGTTTCCTTTTGTGGTAAGGTAGTTGTGCTTGAATCATTATTGCTCGCTATCAAACTCAGTTCAGGCTCTTTGACATCAGCTTTTTTATCAGTTTCCTCCTGCTCACAAGAGGCTTCCTTTACTTGGGAGACAGAGTGTTTTTTAGATACAATAAGAAGATTCCTGTGTTGGGAAGTAAAAGCTTTGGACAGTTTGTGACATTTATAATGCCTTATTATGTTACTTTCACTTGTGACTACGGACGAGCATCCCTTTATCATACATGGATACTGAGTTATGAACCTGCTTGTACATTCCGATAAGGCTTCGTTTCTGGCCTTTATTAAATACACGTACTTGCCACGTTTCAGTGAATAAGCCTTATTTTCCTGAACCTGTATTCCTTTTGAGTTTTTGTTTTCCAAGTTCATGTTTTTCTTTCGTTTTGTTTTCACTGACAGCCTGTTACCTTCTTTTCCTGATCTGTTTTTGAGTCCTCTCTGTTTAGATTTCAATGGTTTCTCCTGATTTGCTTTGCTTGAAATGTTTTCCTGGCCTGGTGTCAGTCTCCTGGGTCTTATTAGATGATCTTTATGCCTGTCATTATGTTTGTTAAAGATATGCCTCAAGAGGTTAGACCTAGTAGCATAAATACGGTCACAGCCTTCACAGTCACACTTGAACATGCCATCATCTTCTATTTTGTTTGGCTTTATCTCAACACTGTGATCCGTCTCAAGATGCACAACATAGCTAAGATATGCTGTAAACGAAGACTTACACTGAGACTGGTCACAAAAAAACCTTCCCACCTCTGGGGCTGATTTCATGTTTCCAATTTCCTCTGGGGTCATGTCATGAAGCTTCATATAATGCTGTATCAAGCTGGTAACTTCCTGGAAGATGCGAGAGCAGTCACTCACCTCACACCTGAACTCTCTAACAGCAGGTTTGGTTTCCACCTCCTCACGCTCCTCTTTGCCTTGCTCATTCTCCTCCTCCACCTCAGCAGAGAAAGCAGGGAGGTCTGATTTGTGCACAGCTTGGTAATGAAGAATTAGGTTCTGCTGTATTGTGAAAGCTGCAAAGCAGCCCTGATGGACACACCGGTATGGTCTGTAAGGGCTGTATCTAGTGGGAAACTCCAGAGATTTCGTTACGGGCTTCCTACCATTCCTCTCCTCTTTTTCCTTCCTGTGCTTCCTAACCTTGCGTACTTTGGCTTGTTCCTGTGTGCTATCAAAAGATATTGGATTGTGCTGCTCCAGTGGAACAGAAACCACCTGGGGAGGTTTTTCCAGTCTTTGAGGAATATTATTTTCTGGTAGAAGTTTTTCCAATACTTTTACAGGCTCTACAACTTCCTTTATCTGAGTTTCTTTGACCAATGGAGCTACAGTTTTGTTTTCTATTAATAGCGTCTGCACAGTTTTTATTTCAGCAGGTTGTGGGGCTGTGTTTACAGTTTCATTTTGAGATCTTCTGCCATAAGGCCTCTTAATTTTTAATTTTACCATCTCCTCTGTTGTAAAATGATGTACAAGCTGACAGTGTGCTCGGAGATTCGAGTTTCTTGTGAATGTTTTTGGACAGGTAGCTACAACACATTTGAATGGGGCATACTTCAGTTGATGTTTCTTTATTTCTAGTATCATTTCTGCAGTGTACTGATGGATTTTACCATAGTGTTTAAATAATGCATCTTTTGTCATAGCACTGTAATTGCAGCCGGGATTCTGACATACAAAAGGTTTATTAACTCTGTCACTAAATTGAATGTTACTTGCCTCTGGAGATAGCTGGATGAGGGGCTTATTTTCAATTGATAAAACAGGAACTGCTGGTGCTAGCTTATCTGCTGGAGGACACTGAGAAACAGTCTCAGAGATGAGAATGGGAGAATCATCTTCTAGCTTCAGTTTTTTCAAGCCTTCCAAAATTTCCGACATTTGAGTATCATCCTTTTGAGGTATCTCAGACTGAGCAGAGCCACCCTTTGCAGCAGTAACATTCCCTGTGTGCACAGCAAACTGTGTAGACGTGGGTAGTTTTACACTGGGTGCAGAACCTTCTGAGGCAGCCTGGGTGTTATTTACTAGCAAGTTCTGTCCTGGAGCAGCAACAGCATCCTGAATTTCAGTTTTTACCTCAAGCATCTGTGAATTCATAGCAGTTTTAATTATTTCCAGGGTTTTTTCAAAGTTCTGCATAACACTGTCCTGTGAAATCTGTTCTTCCGAATTTGCCTGCACACAAGAATTTGCAGCCATCATTTGGGAATCCCCATTTTCAGTTTTTACTGTTAAAGGGGGCAGAACTGTATGAGCCTCAAGATTTGTTTTGAAATTCTCTTTGATACTGGCCATGAATAACCGATTGTCAACATTACTGAGTTTCTGTGCAAGGTTTTCCACCACAGCTTGAGAGCCACAATTTGCCAGCAAGTTGGACTGGAAACTTTCTCCCTGTATTTGCATGTTGCCTTCAGTGCTTTTGGTTAGAAGTCCCATTGCTGTTGCACTGCTTACTGCTAATTTCTGTGATGTATTGGGCACAAGCAGCGGTGTAGGTGTTTTTCTCTTCCTCTTTGAAGAGCTGATTCCCTTCTTATTCAAGTTGCTTGATCCTGAATTCTTGGGACTACTTATAACTGAAACTCGTGAACTGTTCCCTGCAAAGTTTTGTACTGCTGCAACAGTGTTAGAATATGAGCTAGGACACAAGCCATTTTCAATGGTCTTTAGCATTAAGTCCTCTGTTGCAAAAACAGGCAAACTCTTGCATTCATTGAGTGGAGGAATTTTGGCATTGAGGGTCCTGTTTTGGTCTGTCAGCAGGGTACTGGGGTTACAGACTGTCTGCAGCAGAGAGGGTGTGGCCGAGTTGGGAAGAACAGCTGCATTTATCTGAGTTGTACCAGAGACACAACTTGTTGTAACCACACGTGGAAGTACTTCTGTGTTATCAAAGCTACTTGGGATGCCTGCAGTTTCCAAGGCTTGTTTTATGATTTGATTGCCTTCCTCATTCCCACTGGTATTAAAGTTAGTCACATTGGCCCGTGGAAACATAGTCTGCAGTGTAGAACGATTTTCAGCTGCAAGTAACTGGAGGAATGATGGATCTTTAAAACATGTCTCTGGATTGAAGGCAGACTCCTGGGGTTGCTGCAAGTTTAATGAATTTGAAGAAAGAATCATACTGGCAAGCAAAGACTGTCCATTAGCCTGCAGAGCTTCTGGAGAAATTTCTGATCCTTCAAGAGGCTTACAATAAGACCTCTTAGATAAGTGACCACCAAGTGATCTAGGATTAGTAAAAACTCTGAAACACCTGCTACAGATAAATTTGCCATCTCTAATTATTGCTGGCCACTTTGCCCGCTTGTTATGCTTTGGCTTCTTCTCTTTCCCATTTGAGGCCCTGCCACGATCTTTTTTCACCTTTTCTGAAACTGGATGCTGAGAACTACTTTCACTGAAGTTATTTTCATTACTCAATTGTGAGGGAAATATTTGATCAACACTTTCCTCTTTTGGGAAGGTAGAACTAGTGTTTCCTTCTAGCTGCAAAGAAAAGCTATTTGTATTATTTTCCAGTTGTGAGAAGACTGAATTTGGAGGATTCTCTGCTGATGAAGGAAAGAGAGACATTGGACCATTTTCTGCAGGCAAAGGAAGAAAAGGATCGGAACCACCATCAATGTTCAGAGGCATAACTGTTTTTGCCAGATCGTCCAACTGGGAAGGTAAGGTTGCAGCGGACAAATTTTCCATTTGTGAGCACAAAACACTCTCAGGCTCACTTTTGATACGAGTAGACAAATTTGGATTTATGACACTTTCCACTATAGGCAACATAGGATTTGCCAGATTTTCCAGGTGGGTTGGGAAAAGTGTACTTGAGACATGTTGCACTTGACTGGAACAGGTGGGATTCAAACTTGATTTGTTCTGTGCAGTAAAAGCAGCACCAGTGGGACTGCCCACTTGTGATGGCGTAAGATATACAATCTTTCCATCATTCGGCACATTTTGCAGATTGCTGGATTTTCGCGGTTTCTTATTTCTGCGCTGCATTTTAAAAGCAGCATATTCATCAGGGTGTGCTGCCTTCATGTGTTTGCCAATGCTCTGTGATGAATTGTACGTTCGAGTACACCCCTCAACCTGACAATTAAATTTCTGAATTGGAGCTGCTGGTGACACGGCTGGAACTAAAGAGCTATTTATGTTAGGCTGTGATGGAATCAATGTAATACTTTCTAAAGTTTTTAAAGGCAGGTTATATAGATTAGCTGCAGCTTTAATACTGTCTTCAATTTCAAGTTTGGAAATGGGTACACCATTTCGATACCCAGTTTGATTCTGCATGCTGAATGGATTTACAATGCTCACTTGTCTTTCTAAGCTTTTTGATTCAAGGGCTTCTGGTTTTAATGTGTCTGAGGTCACAGAAACAGTTTGAATATTCTGGTTCTGATTGAGACAGCCTTCCTCCTTTCTCTCCTGGAAAACTGGAAGACAAGAGTCAACTGATGGGCACAACTGCTGGACTCCAGGCTTAGTAGTATCTACTTTACTGGCAGTAGCAGCCAATTTACCTCTTTTTACAAAGTTATCTCGGATCTTCTGGTTAACAACAGACAGCTTAATGCTGCCTGCTGGAACTGTTTCTTCTGTCTTTATTGAACCCATAGGAGACTGCTCTGAACCAGCATTAGGCAAGGAATTGCTTTGCTGCAGTACACTCACTGATGCATTTACACTTTCATTCCCTACTGGTTCTGCTTTGATTTGGTTCCAGACATTTGCTCCTTCAATGAAACTGCTGCGGTTTTCAGCTGGAGGAGTTGTCAACTCCTCTTTAACTGCAACTCCATCAGTACTTTCATTAGCTTTAGAAGACTGACTAAGATCAGGGTGATTAGTTTGGTTCTCAGGCTGCTCTTCTTTTTCAGGCTGCTTGTTGTGATCCTCAACATGCTTTTCCAGTTCATTCTGTGAGCGGTATACTTTCCCACAGCCTGTGACTCTGCAGGTATAGGTATTATAGTGTTGTGCTTCGTGATCATAGAGTAAATAGGCTTCAGAAAACACTCTGCCACATTTGGGAAACATACACTTAGCTCTGAAGACTTGATGCTCTCTCCTATGGGTCAGCAGCTCTGCGTAACTGTTAAAGCCAGCCTTACATTTCATTTGTATGCAGATATAAGGCTTGCTGCCACAGTGCATTTGTAAATGATCATTCAGGTGAGTAACGCTTACAAAATGTCGTCTACAGTACTGACAAATCACTTTTTTGCTCTGCATTTCAAGAAAGCGTTTAGCTTCTTCATTATCTTTATGGCCCTTTGCATGTGCTATTAGATTTTTAAAATATTTAAAGCCTTTTTTACAAAGTGTTACAGGGCACGTGAATTCATTAACAGGAGGTGGCTTTTGAACTGGCACTATCTCTGGTATATAAGGTTTATCTTTGTCATCATTTTCATCATCTGAGCCGTCGTTATCATTAAACACAATGAAGTCTGTTGAATAGAGACTGTTCTTCTTAATGGGTCGCTGCTCCTGTTTGGATACAGAATTAGTTTTCTGATTCTCATTGGCAGTTGTTATTTTAGGAGGCCTTCCCAGTCGCCTCAGTGGTTTCATAGCAGCCAATCTTTCTTTGCTAGATTTTTTCACATGCAAAGTTACATGGGGAACAAAGTTTTCTTTAGAATTAAAATTTTGGGCACAAATAGGGCAACTGTAAATTCCATCTTTATAATGTTTCTGTGCATGTCTAACTATTCTATGACCTAGGAATTCCTTGTCACATAACACACAATACTGCATGTAAGCTTGCCAGTTCCTAAATCTAGCTGATATGAACCCCCTCTCTCTGAGTTTTTTGATTTCTCTCTTTTTCTGTTTTTCATCTCTGATACCCCTAAGAAGGCTGGTAGCCTCATCAGTGCCAGCAAGCCCATTCAGAGAAGTTTCTTTGCTATCTTCTTGGCCATCCTCAACCTTCTCATAAACTTCACTATCGTTTAGTTCATCTATGGATGACACGATGGATGCCTCCTCTCCCATAAGTGCCAGACACTGACGCTTTAGAGTTTTCCAGTCCCAGAACTCTGGATCAAAAGGCCACTGAGTTTTCAGTACAAGTAAGAGCTCACAGCGCAACGAATTTGGTATTGGAAGATTTTCTTCATCATACTTCTGGTCAGGCTGATTATATAGCATTTCAACAGCATAATATGCATCCACAGTGGGTTCCAGAAGAAATTCACTCAGCTGACAAGCACGTTTCACCTCCAAATCATCTGGAAGTAAGCAGGAGATAGTCTTGCAAATAGATATCTTGACATCTGCATTTTCACTGGACTCCAAGCGCAATGCTTTCACACACAGTTCAATGCAGGTTGCAAGTCCAGCACCATCAATCTGTAAAGCAAGACTAATTTTAGTAAGTCACTTTAACTCTTCCTAAACTTTTAAGTAAAAGATGTCATTATTCAATCGTAAATGTCAGAAAAAATGCACCTGGAGTTCACAGTAATACTTTTTCCTCAAGAAACAGAATGGATTGTCTACAGATGCTATTCCTTAAGTTGCATAATTTGTCCTCTTGCTACTAAAAAAATATTGACCCTTACATACAACTAAAAGACCAATTAATTGTATGTCCTGTCTAGTTTGAGGGCTTTTAGACAGTATGTTAGAGGTGTTCGGTTTATATTAGAGCAATATTGAGCCTTTTACTTGGAATAAAGCCTGTCAGTTGTGCCACAGGTATTTGAGATGAGCTTCTGTGAAACATCAATTTAACACTGGGTAGAATTCAAATGGTAAAAATTGCTGCAGTTAAAGACGATGTGATCTTCAGAAAGATCTATAATTTGGAGATCAATTAAGGTAAAAGGTTCACTTTTATTTTTAAAAATTATGTCACTTCAAAGTCAACTGACCTCAACTGAACACACAGCTTTAGTCCAACTGAAAGCAGTAAGTATGGTTATGTTTTGTTAAGTATTCCATAATTTGAATGTTCTAAAGGTTATGTGGTCTTTACTCATACCCTACGGCAACACCATTTACATTGACTTTACAAGCTCTTTATGCTGTCAGGGATGCACAAGAGAGGCTGTGGCATACATGAGAATAAAGTTCAGCGAATTTGAATGTACAAGTCTACTACCTACATGGTCTCCACTTTCTACCAACAAGTAAATAACCAAATGCTCACTGGAGAAAAATCAATACAGCATGGAGGAGGAAGAGATCTTAATATCACAAAACTCTGTGAAAGTTATTTTCCTCCCCCTCTCTAATTCCAATTTATTTCACATCTTTCAGTGGGGAAAAAAAATCTTTAAATATAGAAGCCCACAATTAGCTGTACCAGAACACTGAAAAACAAAACTAAGAATTTTTATGCTTAGAATTAATACCCCAACTTATAGAAATCTTTGTAAGAGTTCAATTTAGCTATCAATATTAAATGTTGTAACTTCTAAAGGAAATAAGAAAATTAGATGACAAGGTTAGCTGAGAAAGATGAGCAGGGTTTTAATACAACATCAGGTCTAAGCCCAGGAATTACAAATATTTCATTTATCAAAAGAAACTGCATTCATAAGTGGCAATTCAAAAGGTTTTGAGTTGTAGTTTTGGGGGTTTTTTTGGTGTAGTTTCTTATTTTCTTTCTAAATTTCCTGTTTTTTCCTTTTCTTATATATTAATATACAGCCTTCATTTCCTTTCCTCATAAGGTGGTCCTCTCCATTTTCTGTTATCTTTGAAATATGGAAAATAATGGCAAGGAATGTTATGGCCTGCTTACAGAAAATATCACATTTAGAGGACAGAGACAAATTTAGAGGCTATAACCTCACCTTTAGTGTTTTCTGCATCTCAGTTGTGGCATCCAGCTTTTCTGTTTAAGCCTACCTTTTTTTTTTCCAGAGAAACCAAAGTTTTAATGATTCAAAATGTATCAATTTATAACCTGCCTGCAGGAAGAAGTTGCTATGGCCTTTCCTAAAACCAATTAGGATTGCCCTGAAACTGATCCTATACAGAAAAACTGGATGTCAAAGAAGTTTTCATAAATTTTCCTGATTACAGTTCCATTGAAAGTGCCAAAAATATTCTTTCAGGAAAATCCTTACCTCTGAATTAATTACTTTAATCAGGAAGAAAATGTGATAAACAGTCTTAGTTAACACAGAAAGTTGACGACATCTCTCTAGATACACTTGAATAGAAGGCTCTACCCTTTGCTGCAGTTTACTCCAGAAAAGAGTCAGTTCCCTAGAACAAGAGAACAATATTTCAGGGCCATCAACACAACCACTATTCTGACAACAAGAAATGCAAGGCTAAGAACAATTTTCATTTTATCTTTGGGAAAGGAAAAAGTCTGAAATTTATTCACACCTTATCTTTATTAAAACACACCCACTATTAAGTACCTAAATTTCAAAATTATGACAATGATTCAGTTCCAGAAGGACAGTTCAGAATAAAACCAGGATTACATTATTAATTTATGCTACATAATTTATTCATTATGTGGTCTTGAAAAAAAGAAAAGTCTTCCACAGTAGTTTACTATTCACAGACTGGAACTGTATACTTCTGAACTTTTAGTAATTACTAATGCCTACAGAAGATTGGCTTTTCTCTGTGGTAGATACATTTTTCCTAAAGCTGCTTTGCTTTAAGAGCTGAATGTGACTGTGATTTACCAAGAAATTAGCCCCCGAAGCCAAACAGTATCATGGTATCTACATTATCTCACTTGTTCATTCCTCCTCAGGTACAAATAGCCAAGAGCACCTAGTACATTGTGGAATGCTGTAACCACCAAAGCATTAGCAGAATCTCTTAAAGCAAAAGGCTGCATTAGCAGTTTTCTCCTGGCGCTGCACATAAAATGTAGATGCACAAACAAAGCAAATTCTTCAGGAATGATAGAGTTTTGCTAGTTAGCAGAAGGAAATTCAAACCCTAACAGCTCAAATATCCACCAACAAAGACCAGTTATTTGCTCCCACATTAATGAAAGCAAGCTCTAAACAATAAGTATCTTCATCTAGGTTATTATTGTGGTTATAGTAGTAAAGAGCTTCTTCCTAAGTTTGTTAGAAAAAGAAACACTGTGTTATTACAGGACAGAAAGAACAGTACTTACTCATTGAATGCTGACATAATGCTGACCAGTTGCCTGCAGATATTAAATTTCTTATTTCTACGGAAAAATTATTAACCACCTATTGGTATTTGCCTCATCATATGGACAGCCTTTAAATTCCTGTAATGGGTGCTTATCATGCAAAATGCGTTTCTTTTCTTTTTTAGCTTTCTTTTCTAAGAGTCTTATCTCCTTCCTGTTTAGCTCACAGATTTTCTCACTAAAGAAAGTTAACTTATGGCTTATGTATCTTCCTCAGACTAAGTTTTTG
Source organism: Cettia cetti (assembly GCA_013401135.1). Classification (NCBI taxonomy): domain Eukaryota; kingdom Metazoa; phylum Chordata; class Aves; order Passeriformes; family Sylviidae; genus Cettia; species Cettia cetti. The sequence goes on from VZUI01044791.1 coordinate 33,134, forward strand.
TTCTTAGATAGAAAACAAGATTCAAACTCACCAGGCACAGTACATCTCCCCTTGCTGCAACTGGCGAGATAGAAATGCTGCACATAGAATTAGAGCACTTTTTTCATCTCCATCAGATTCGAGGTTACAGATCATTTCTAGAGCATCTTTGCAATCTACTTCTGCAATCTAGAAGGGAAGAAAGAGAAGAATAACAAGACTAAGAAAGTGGTTGCATTTTCAGACACACAGTCATATTAGCATTTGCAAAACAGTAATTCAGAACTTTAACAGTTGCACAGAGATGAGCTTGAAAGCAAATCAGTACATTTCTAGTCAGTGTCAAAATTTATTATGTCACCAGAAAATCTGTTTTATTAAAGTGAACATAAACTTGCTTCTTAGACATGACTTATTTGTATCTAGTGTCCCAGTCACCTAAGAATTTTAAAGTACATTAATTATTCATATATATCACATACATGTGATAATAGTGATATGAAGATGTATAACTTTAAATTGCAGCTTAACACAAAAAAGAAAATTACCTGTAACTCTAATCTAGTTTACTTGTCACTCATGTCACTACTGCTTTAATACAATGAGCTGGGTAGTTAATGAATCTCAGGTTTAACATGAATGTTCTAGTACTTTTTGAAAAAACCAAAGGAAGGAAAGGAAAGCTGTACAGTAAGAAGCAGGTCATCTGAATGCTGTTCTAGAAGAACACTACAATCTGTACAATATAAGTTATTTGTCAAGTACCAATGGAAGTACTTAGTTTTGTGGCAAATCAAAGGAAAAATCACAGCTGCCCAGTACTAGACAGCTGTATCAGTACTGAACCAGTGCACTTGCTGTAACAACTACTGTCTAATTTGATTTTCAGTAGACTGGTTTGATTACATCAATTAGTGTATCTGGCAGGACATGCTGATATTTATTCTTTGACACCAGCAGCTGAAGAATAGCTTGACTATGACAACAGCACTGTTGGAAGTCTCTCTTGAGAAATCCCAAGACCACCCAAAGCAAGAAACAGAAGTGCTCACCCAAACACCCAGCTGGTCCGGCACTCTGGGTAAGGCAGCAGCACAGCTGGGGTGGGCACCACGGTATCCAGCAATCAAACTACAATTTTGAATAGTACAACTACTTATTTTCACACCTCTAAATTGACACTTTGTAAATATACTAACAGCCCTCCACTGAATGCCATTTGAGGTTTAATACCTCAAAGTCATATTCTTAAGAAAACTCCATTTCTTAATATGGAACAGTATAGATGTAATAGCAATTTAGACTGAAGGTCTGCTTTGCTCAGTTCCCCATCTCAGGAAGTATCAATTGAAAGCTGAGAGAAGAAGATGGTGAACTGAGCTTATAACAAGGGAACTTTTTTTCATTAAAAGCTTTTCCAGCCTCTCGCTTTCTAAGGGACCCTGTTTCTAACAAAGGTTTGTATAGGTGCAGCTGATGCTTTAAGTTTTAGCTTTCATATTTTTCAGATTCTGTGCTGCCTAGGTGTGTAGTTCTGAGCCTCATATTAAGTGTTAGTCAGCTCTCTTCACAGGGTAGGTAGACAAAACAATCCTTTTTCAGCTTGAGACCAAGGACAACCGTTACAAGTTTCAGGCCCCAAAAAGCATGAACAACGGAGGGCTGAGGGGAGAGGACAAGGAGAACAGAACTTCATAACCTGAATCTATAATCGCCCAATTAACCCCAATACGTAAACAGACCAAAATGTATAAAAGTGCAAAACCTTGTGACTGGTCGTCCATCTTGTGACCATTCTGGGTCCATCTTGGGTGTAGCCCTGGCCAGACTCTTGTACTGCCTAAGGTGTATCCTTTAAGGCCTTTTAATAAATACCTACTTTATTCTCTTAGCTCTGTCTAGTCTCTGTTCCGGCCTTCTCAAGGCATCACAGCCATCAAGTTCGTCAGTCTAGCATTTCACATACTGTAGGTCTGAATTTTTCACATTATTGAAGGAAACTATTAGACTAATCCAAGCTGAAAATTTGCTTAAATGTTACTTTCTTGCCTAGTCTGTACAGATATAAAAATTTCCACACCAATAATACACTTTTTTACACTTTTTATTTTACTATTTTCTTACTGTTCTCACACTACAAAATGACCGTCCTCAGTTCCTAAGTCCACCTTGACATGTTAAAGCTTATCTGCCTTCTCTTGGTAATACATGATGTCTCCAAAATGGTTAGCAATACTGCAAACAGTGCTGCAGCTGAAGCTGCTAATCTAAGCAATCCAAAGCTCAGAAATACCTGAATTAGATTCTCTCTGATAACCCAATTTGAACTTATCTGTATGTTATGGAATCCAAAGAAACAAGGCTAACCCATTCCTTTTGTCCACGGTTCATTCATTGAACCAGCCGAAGGAAGCCTGTCTGCAGGGTCATGAATTCTGAGTTCTTCTATGTGTCCCCAGCAAACAAAGGTAAGATTGCATAGCTCTGTCACAGCCCCTCCTGAGCCTGTTCTGACAGGGTCTGCCACAGCCAGAGCTGGGAGGAGAGCAAGACTGATTCAATTCTACTGAGTATCTGAAGAACATGCTCAATGAGAAGCTGTCATCTTAGAATTTAATCTGTATATAGGGTAGGAAAGTTTTCCAGATCTAATCAGTGCACAATTCTTATCCCTTTAGGTTCAATTGCAATATGCTTAATATTTAACATAAAAAGATGACAGCAACAAAAAGACAGCAGAGACATTGGCAGACAAGTGACATTTGCAGTTAGGTTTCCTTCAAGAAGGAAAAAGGCTCAGCTAAAACTTTGGAGTGGGATGAGAAATGAAGATGCCACCTGAAAGAATGCAAAAGAGCAAAGCTGTCATCTCTTCTCTGAATTCCGTATTTAAATTAGAAGGATTTTGTATTACAAACCAGATCAAAGATCTGATTTCACCTTCAACTGCACCCAGGCATTTGGGTGAAGTTAAATTTATTCTCCGAACTGCAAGCAGCATCTAGAGGGCCCCATTCTATATACTAGGTATTCACAAAAAGCAATATAATTACAATAATAAGAGTGGGAAAATTATTAACTTCACTTATTAATGAGATCTGAGGCAGAGTTTTAAAATACTTCAAGCAAAAACAAACACAAAATTGTGGCACAGCCAGAAAATACCTATTAATGACCTAATAATAAACTTCCATGAGTGTTTTGAGTCATTACTACACAGCTTAAAAGTGACTTGAACGATAAGAAAAAAAAAAGACCAAAAATATTTTAGATCATATTTTAAAAGAAAAACTCTTCTACAGAACACCAGTTCATGATTAGTGACCTTACTATCATTAAAGAAATAAGTCTAAGAAAATAAAATTCATTATTTACTTACTTCTTCCATTAGCCTTTCATTTGGTGATCCTGAACAAAGACAGACCAAGTAGGTTTGTTTGAAATTGCCTTTTGCACTTATTTCTGGATGGTCAGAGCAGAGTTTTGCCAGGGCAGTAGCTTGCATTAATTGCTTTGTTTTCATTAGGTGCTTAATACGCATATCCAGCAGGACAGGGCCTTCTGACAGTAAAAATTCATTCACTTAAAAAAAAGAACAAAAAAGCCAAAACATTATATGCATGTTACAGAGTTAACAGACTGCATTTACTCAATCAGGGTTGACCTCTAAAGTTTACACAAATCAAAATAAATACAAAATATATGAAGCAAATATAAGGAAAAAGCTTCTTGGTGAACTGCACTTCTTTATTATAGAGATTGCCTGTCACAGACATTTTATATATTTGCAGGTTTTAATTCACTCTAATTTTTTGGCTGAACAGCTGCACACAAAACAGACTGAGAGACCATATAAATATTAAAATATTTAGATGCCATTTAATTATAGTTCTACGGAAAGACAACACAAAGCCACTACTCTCACATCCTTTGTATGCTTGTGCTATGCCTTTGCTAATGGTTGCCTTTGAAAGATCTTGCTATTGAAGGATATATGTGACGAGTACAGACATTCCTGAACCCATTTTTATTGCTGTGAAATGCTTCATATTATACACCCATAGAATACAATCAAACTTTATAGTTCTTTAACCGAGAAAATTTCCTTATTTGAAAAAAGAGGCTGATGCACAGTTTTAGACTGTGCATAGTCTTAAACTCAAAAGAGACGGGTATTGAACTGAATTTTTCAGATATGCTCCCACCAGAACTAAACTCTGTAGTCTACACTAACAATCCAACTCTAGATGCCTCAATGGAAGGCATAAGAATCCTACAAAAAGGGGGAACACAGGTTAATGTTCTGATTCTTAAATACACATCTCTGGTCTCATCCAGCTCTTCAAAATTGTTTCAGCTTTGAAGCATGAGGTTTAGTACTACCTCTAGAACATTTAAAGTCAATTATTAAAACTAGACACAAAGACAATCCATTTTCTTTAATTCTTTTAACATCAACCCCTCCCTATTTCCACAAGGTAGATATATACTGCAAAAAACACCAAAACTTGGTTTTCAACTGCCGTCACTTTAATTTCATAACAATTTCTCACATCTTTTAAAAACAGACTTTTTCTACTGTTTTTTGTTTATTTTGTGAAAACCAGCACATTCATTTTATGCTTTCAGTGTTAGAAGTAAAATCTTTATCTTTTCTAACTGAGATTTTTTTTTCCAGCCTTTGAGTATTCCCAAAACCTTCTGGTCATCTGCAGTGCTCACTTTCTGACACATCTTGATAGGAACTTTCATCATATTCCTGTTAATTTCCTCATCTGGAATTTCACCTGAATCCTGTTGCCCATTCATTTAATTTATATTTTCTTGACTTTTCAAATCCTGTTTTGACTTGATGAAGTTAAGTATTTTCAACATGTAAAAAATTAATTCTCTCTGTAATACTTGAACTATTAGAATACAAAGCATGGTTTGCTAAAAAAAAAACCCCTCATTTTATTCTTTGCTTTTTCCTATACTATTTAATTTTATCCACTGCTGGTTTTATTTCTTGATTTCTCCTTCTTCTAGATGGTTATATGGAATATTACTAAAAGTCCATCTTGAAATCGAAATTGGGTCAACTATTTTCTTTACTGCTTTGGTGCACAAGACTTTAAGGCAGGAAGTACTGCCTTTTTTGCACAAATCGGGCCTGTTAGAACCCATCATTATCTTTCATGCATTCTCAGATTTATGGTTGAATTATCCTTTCAGCCAGCATCTCAGTTATTTGTTCATATCCTTGTAGCCTATTACAAATGATCAGCAATAGCTAACTGATGTAAAAGAATATTCAAATCAAATGAGATCCTTCTTCCTCTCCCCACGGCGATGAAGCTATGACCAGATCTGTATTTATGCAGGAACAAAGGAAAACCAGAGTACACTAGCAAGAAAATGGGAAGACAGTAAACATTTTTTCTATTTATTAGGGGACATTCTAAGCAGCAGATAAATGTTCCTTTAATGTCACTACTACTGCATTGCAAAGGAGATTCATACTCCCGCCAACACACAAATGACCCTGTGACTAATAACATTCAATAGTCTAGCCTTGCTCTTCCTCTACCAGGTACCAATAATCCCTTCACCCACAACATTCAGTCCTGGATAGTCTGCCTGGAATAACACTGGAACATTTTACCTTATTTCTGTAACAAGATACAGGAAGACCTTAGACTTTAAAATATATTGGTAACCCAAGATGTTTCACTCTGATTTATTACTATAATTGCTGCATTTAATATTGTAAACATTATGCTCTATATGCTAGTTGTCAGTAATCCCCTTCCTTTAGCATTTTCTACTTCAGCCAACCTACCTTGCATAAGCATCAGCACATTTTCTGTTATCTTCTCAACAAGACACAGGAAGACATCAGGGTTAGGGTTACATATTGGCTCTTAAGCCTTTATTCTAATCCCAGTGATTACATTTAACATCTGAAAGCTCATTCAAAACATGAATTTTAATTACATTTGTTTTGTAACCGAACTAAAGCTGACATTTTAAGACAAAAACCAGTGCTGGGTTACAGGACTAAGCTTATGGTGAGGAACAGTCCTAAGGATAAGATTTTGAGGTTATTGAGGAAGATTTTGTTTGTTTTGTAAATATTTGATAAATACATTTTATCATAATATATAATATATATATTCTATATATAATTTCAAGTTTTTGTGGACAAATTGCTAGTCTACCATAACAATTCTAATTCATAAAAATGCTTTGAGACACAAATGCTTTTGTAGAACAAATCACTTAACCTCTGGAGTGTAAACCCTGACATATTTAATGGGAACAATTATTGGGAAAATTATTAAATGTCATATTTGTGCAATGCTCCCTGATCCATTAAAATTCACAAATATGCTTGTTGTGCAAGGCATATGCAAAATTCATATAAAATTACAGAACATGAGGGAAAATGAAGATGTGCAGATAACACCTGACAGGTGGTACTACAATCTACTAAATCCAGCAAATTAACTTGGACAGACTGGGATCTAACCTTTCAGACAGTTTCCCTGTTATTCCCTTGAATCCCATAGCTGGTATGTCAGATCCTACTATGAAGTGATTCCATGCCAAGTTCACAAGAAGGACTATGAACTTTTACTACAGGTACTGCTCATACCATACATGGATTAAACCAGAGAAAACATAATCCACAGATTAGCAGCACACAACAGGAATAAGCTCCAGGCACTACCAGGTTCTCTATGGAAGACAGTCCAGATTAATGCCACATTTTAGCTGACTAGAAGACTTAAAAAGCACAAAGGCTATTTGCCTTACAAAGCACACATAATCTTACTACAAGATCCCTCATCAGATGTAGGGTAGGTACAGATTAATCTATCACCTCTACATCTTATCAAACTTCCTTTGGCCAAGGAGGATGAGGCCAGTAGGTGAACATACACATGGACAATCCATCTCCAAGAACTTCAGTTGCTAGTCAGGAAACTAATGTATTGGGTTTGGTTGGGGTACAGTTAATTTTCTTCACAGTGGTTGGTACAGGGCTGTGTTTAGGATTTGTGCTGAACACAGTGATGATGATGTGGAGATGTTTTTGTTATTGCTGAGTGGGGCTTACACACAGCCAAGGCCTGTTCTGATTTTTGTACTTCCAGGCTGGGAAAGGGGCTGGGGGTGCATGGGAGGATGGGAGGAGACACAGCTGGGACAGGTGACCCCAGCTGACCAGAGGGACATTCCAGGACACAGAACATCATGCTCAGGATATAAAGTTGGGGAAGAAGGAAAGGGAAGACATTTGCAGTGATGGTGTTCGTCATCCCAAATCACCAGCAGGTGTGATGGGGCCCTGCTCTCCTGGGGATGGCTGAACACCTGCCTGCCCATGGGAAAGGGTGAATTCATTCCTTGCTTTGCTTGTGTGCATGGCTTCTGCTTTCCCTATGGAACTGTCTTCATCTCAGCTTGTGAGTTTCCTACCTTTACCCTTCAGATTCTCTCCCTGATGCTGCTGGTGGAAGAATAAGAGAGTGGCTGAATGGGGCTTGGCTGCTGGCTAGGGTTGAGCCACGACACCTCTTTAGTCATCTTCAAGTGTTAGTCCACATGTGCATTCACACTGTGGGTGACTCTGAACTGACTTGATGCTTTCCCTATCTACAAGGAGCTCAGACTCAGAATCCTTCATTCAAACAACATCTCAGCACAATTCTGCTGAATGCAGCATCAATCCTGATTGCTTATATGGTGGCATAGTGTCTGGAGAAAGGGCAAAAGAATTTCCTGATGGCTGCTTTGAATATACCCAGCATGAAAACACTAATTTTTTTCTCCTCTCAGAGCTGAGGCTGCCGGTATCATTCAACTTCTGGTGACAGGTTAGATAGTTCCAAGTTGGCTGTTACATTCTGCCTCTTATCTACCTTGACAATCTCTGGATAGTAATGGTCATATCCAGATCCTCCTTTCAGCCAGATATTCTTTAGATGCCTCCCTACTACATTTTAACTTATGAGAAATTCAAGAACCTAACTCTTGGCACCCAGGTTTAAATCTCTAAGGACAATTAGAATTTGATATCAAAAAAGCACCCAGCCTTTTTGTAGGGTTATTAAAGACCCTTTTCCTCTAGACAGTTTCTCAATTCACCCTCAGTGATACCAGTATCTCTGCCACAGATGCTTATGTGTGATGCTTTGTACAGATTCTAAAACCATTTAGGCAAAGAATCAAAAAAAACCCCCAAACTAAAATTTATTCACACAAGAATACCACTTCTGAATTGCAATCACCAAAACAAAAATAAAATGTCAGGGCACTATCCTTGTAAGCCCCTGCTGATCATATACTCTTCCCTATGCAACAACTGTTAGCCATTCTCAGAACTCAGGTCTAAATCAATCTTCAGTAAAGGTCCTCTTGGCATTTCATAACAGAGTAAATGACATTCTCATTAAAAATACACACAGTTTTTATTTTTTGGGTGTATGTCAAATAAATTTTGCATGTAAGTATTGAACTTACACCGTCATAAATAAGCCTGTATGTAAACTCCCTTCACATGGCTTATAAAGAAAATGGCAAGAGAAATTGAGGGATGATTATGTTTTATGCAAAATACCAACATTAAATTATTTGTACCTTACCATGAAGATACTGTCTTAATTCAGAAAATGCTACATGCATATTTATTTATATTACTTATAAATACCACAAACTATATTGAACAAAAAACTTCCATAGATCATAATAATATTTCAATGCATCATAAAAATGAAGTATATTTTATTCCAACTGTAACTTTAAGTTTTACCTTTATCTGGGTCCAACGGCTCCTGGGAGAGAATACCACACAACACTGGGTTCTTCCAGACTCCCTTCTCTTGTGTAAGTGTTGTTAAAATGTGCAGTTCCCGGCTGCCATTTTCCATCAAGTTTTTATGAGCCACCTGAATAATATATTTTACAAAACAAGGTATTGCTTAAAAAAGACATAAATGCGTCTTTCATACTCCTTTACACCTTATGTTATCAAATTAACACCTTACCAGATAGAAAGTTAAATGTATAACAAAACAATCTTAACATTCAGCCTATATAGGTTTTATTTCTGCCTCTGTTGCCTAAGATATAAGCTGAGAAACTGAAACTGAGTGCTTCAAACTCACCTTGAGATTTATTAACAGGACTACTTCTGAAATTTCTGAAACTAAGTTTTGAAATAGGCCTCTCTTTTAAAAATAGACGAGCAATTTCTCTAGTCCACATATTGTTCTGGTACTAGGTGCCTAAAGTTTATCTTTTCAAACTCTTCAGCAGCTCAATTTCTATGTACTGGAGACACTGAAAAAAAAATTTATAATGTGGAAATATTTTAGCTGTTAAGATCTCACTGCATGGTTCTATGCAAATATGATGAAACAGGTTGAACTCTTAAAAATCAATTAAAATATCTTCCACTGCACTTATATACTAGAATAAATTCTGTGAGCAGATGTACACTTGGAAGTAAACTAAATGCCTCCAAAAATCTGTGGCTCAGAGCAGCAACGCACAACTTACACTGGTCCTCTTTTAAAAAAAAAAAAACCAAAAAGCCAACACAAAAACAAACAAATCAACCAACCAACCAAAGAAAAACCAAAAAAAGCCCAAAAAACCCAAAAAACCAACAACAACCAAGAAATGGTTCTTTTCATTCTGGAATTTTCTTCTGGAAATTTTTCTTTTCCTTTTCCACCTGCTCTCAAGGCTGTGGAACCCCTCAGCGCCAAACTCACCTCTTCAGAATTCATTTATATAAGGTAATTGCTAGTCAAAATTCACTCTAAAATAATCAGCCTTTCATCTTCCTATGTTATTTAGGCTGAGAACCCTGGAGGAACTGTATGTGGTCTTTTCCTTACTATTCTTTTCTCCTCTCCCCTTTCTTTTTTTTTTAAACTGTAGACTGGACCTCCCACTACATATTTCTGATAAATACTAAGAAGCAGAACTTGTTCCAACACCTTCCTTTAATACAGTGCTCTAACCTTAACCAGCCAGTACTCTGTGAGAGATCTAACAACCCTTCAGTATCAACTGGCCTTTCATTCATAAGTTTCAAACATACAACCATATATAATAAAGAACGACTTATATGATAATATTTCATTTCTAAGAGTGTTAATAGTCAAAATTATATATGTCAAAATGTATAACAGTCGATATGTTAAAACATGAATTTTCTTCTAACAATCTCCACAGTTGCTGCATGCAGAAAACTGATACTATTTTCAGCAATTACTGCAGAGCACATAGGGTTTCCAGCTGAAGGACTTGCTCCTTACAGGCATGCTACGTACTCAATATCGCTAGGTTTCCAAACCACTCTGTAAATTTATTAAGTCTTTATTTAATTAACTCACCTGTACAAAAGCCTGAAATTCTTCCCACTTATTTTCAGGTAAGTCCAGAGGCAGACACAGTAGAAGTTCAATACAGCTTCTAGAAGTCAAAAAGTTGTATTATTTGAGGCAATTTTGGATGTTGAAATTGTATAATCAACAATTCTTTATTCTAATACCAAAATAGTTGTTTAAAACACTAGCCACGAAACAGTTTGCTTGCTTCAACACAAAGAAAAAGAGGTCATGAACACTCTTGCAAGTTTTCTAAAAGACTCCATAAAAAAAAAATCATCATTGAATCCAACCCTGTAAAATTCTGTGCAAATTGATCCACTTTCAGTTAGTATGTAGATCAATAAGAGCAAAGTGTTTCAAGCCAGGAATGTTGGCTTGTCCTAGGTCAGGAATCCTCCTTGCTTTAAATCCAACAACCGGATATTCTCCTTGCATACAACATCCACCACGAGGAAGGTAGGTGCTGAGAACTGGGTTGGGAAAACATTTGGACAATGAAAAGTTCATACCATACAGACTGGTTTTAGCAACCACAAAAAACATACTCACAGTGCTAAACGTTCAAGCACAAAGGCTACGTTTTCACACTCAGAGGTAAGGTAAGGTCGTGCTTTAACATAACTTCGGATCGCCACTGTGTACACCTCCAACAGAGGCAGAGGATCTTCTGATGTCTTCCACTTTTCTGCATATTCCAACAAAGTCTATTCAGGAAAAGGAAAAAAAACCAATTCAGAAATCAGGAGCAAATGTAAGTTTAAAATTTTGTATTTCTCACTAGTAGATCTTCTTTATATGAATTACATATTCTCAAAGCATACTTTTTTCCTTAAAATTTACTGTTTCATTAACAACTGACACTTAAGGCTCCACACACAATCATTCTCTGATCATACAAGAACATTATGACTGACACTTCCTCCCTGTGGTAACATCATAGAATTCATTTTACATTCCTGTTTTCCAAGTACAGAAGCCTGAAGAGCATACCATAGTTAAGAGAGCCAAAACTCATTTTAGACATTCATCTCTACAGTTCAGCTTCTAAAGCACGTAAACCTGAAAGTATTAGTCTTTATTTTAACCTCTACTTCCAGGAACAGTTTTCCTTTTCCCCTGCCTTGCCGCTTTGAAGATACAGGTACCTTCAGGACATTGCTTTTTACATGGATCTGAAAGGAGTATGTTCTATGCATTTTAAAGACGCCATTTGTACATCAAAAACTTGTTAGTAAAAAAATTTTCCTACTTGCCATATGAATACCTACAAACATACCAAACATACCTACCTAAAATTCAGGAGAGTGATAAAATAAACACCACCAAGCAAAGTGCAGACGACTTCCATTCATTTCAGTCAAGCCAGGGGACTCAGACATTCAGGCAGAGTAGACAGTAAGATTCTCCAGTCAACATCCCAACCACATCCCCCATGGATTGCTCCTATCATGCTTTAGGGTAACTTGATGGATTGCAAACTAATTCCTACACCATGGCAGCTTGCATGGAGTCTGTCGTATTACAATGATCAATTTTGCTTTTTGCTTCTTGAGGGGCATGACACACAGAAAGCTGAGAGTAAGAGAGAGAAGTTTTGGTTGTCTGATGCCCTGCTGAAAGCAGGGACATTATAATATATTGTTTGGAGGAATATGTTGATGGAGCTTGATGCAATCTGAAGAATAGAGCCTTTTTGGGCAATCTGTTTCTGAGTGTTTAGAATCCCATTTATTGGGATTTTCCTCCACCGTACCTAGAGAAGCTGTCCCACAGGTTCTCAACAGAGGGATTAATCCCCCTCAAACTGGTGCTAGCACAGCTGAGGGTGTAGCAGGTGCTCAGCCAGGGCACACTGGAGCCGCTCAGAACAGCTGGGCTGGTGTCCCAGAGCTGGTCCCAAGCCTCTACTGGTGCATGGGGCTACTCCCTTCCACCCCTCAGCTCTGTGCTCACCTTAGCCAAACTACGTGTCAGCGCACTGCCCCTGGATGCTGAGCTTCCTCCCAGCCTCTGACCTCCCCTACCTTGCTTGCTCCCAACAAATCACTATCATCCACAGGAGTGCTGAAGATGTGCTCTGTCCCCTCATTCAGTTACTAATAAAGAAGTTAAGAGAATATTTGCTCCAGTATTGAGCTCTGATAGGAAGCTACAAGTAGCCGGCTGCCATCTAGATTTTGTACTACTAAGTCTTTGGGACCCACCTTCAGCCAATGGACTATTTCATAGATTTGAAAGAGAAATGAATTAAATACTAGGACCTGCTGATGTCTGGCAGAAAAACATCTGCTGCTATCCCCTTGTCTGCAGAACCACCTACTTCACAGAGGGAAATCCAGTTTGTGGATGTGAAAGCACGTTACAGAGTTCATACAGCAAAAGTTACACTTCTCCTTTTTATTAAGGTCAGAGGTAATTAAACTAATTTTGGCAACATTGTTTCAATTCTAACAAGTTTTGTTGTGGTAAGGAAAATCACAGCCCTCTGAGCAACAAAGCTCTTTTGCTACAGAGTCCCTCACAAACCTGAATAAGAAACAGAACAAAGCAAGTCTCAAGTCATTTTAACATCAAATGTTAAACTTTTGTTTAATTTTTAACACGTTAGTACAACTACCTAAAAGAACTTTCTATGTTAGGGATACAATGCAACTCAAATGATAAAATGGAACTTGATGCAAATTTATGTATCAGAAAATAAGAAAACCAAATTTTAAGTGTTCTGGAAAGGCAAGTCATATTAAAAAACAAAACTAAACTAGATTTATTTCTGTCTTCAAACCTGCTAAGCTAAGCTTAAGTTAAATTCAGCACTGGCTGTCTCTGTTAGCTGTCTGTACTGAGTAAGCCAGTGGTAATATTAAGAACATGCTTAGAATTATTATATTTGGCAATGTCCAAATTAAATCATCTCAATAAAAAATTATACTGAACTGAATCAGAAATCTGTTTCATGTGGTCATTTGCAATTACAATACCATCACTAGGTTACATATCCTTCACTCAAAACAACGACCCAAAGGTATCTCATTCAAGGACGTAACTGGTAAGAAATATGCAGGTTTTGGCAAAGTGCTGCATTAAAGCCTGGTTGGGTTTTAAAGGAGATCTTACAATCTCCTTTAAAATCAATATTACAAATCAATACATAAAGAAGTTACATACTCTTATCTCTCTCCTGCAGGAGAAGATACTACTGAGCATCTAGTGCTTCCTGCTGGAACCTTGAACCTGACTGCAATATTGTCTGTTTTACTGTAACACTCAATTTGATGCTCTCCTAAGAGCAGCAAAAAAGCACCACAGATCATGGCAAAGAAATCAAGCAAGAGCAAAACAGAGCTGAACAGAGGAGGACTGAACAAACAATCTAACAATATGCAAACACTATTTCAGTACCACTTGGCAATTTTGCTCAATGCACTAGAATAATCAGATGAGAACAAAGCAGTTGCCTTCAAAGAATCTTGAGAGAAACTCCAGTGAAAAGCTTCCCTTTGTCCAATACCCTCATAACCAGAAGTGCTATGATTTCCATTACTGACTTGTCACATGCAACAAGGATGCTAGTGGCCAAACAGCATAGCTGAAAAAAAAACCAGCCCAGGAAAATATAGTTTATATCCTTCACTTTTTGTGTCTTGGAGCAATGTTTTGGATGGAAAAGGCAATAACTTCTTTCCCTTTGTCCAGCTGATATAAGTAATCACATTAAAAGCGTGAACAACATAACTTTCAGTTTACATGAATGCCACAGACCTGTAAAAGTAACCCTCTCTCCTCAAACTGATGTTGCTTCTTGTTCAATGGAGCAACCAATACTGCGCCTTTCACAGCATAGTACTTGCAGAAAATTTAAAATAAAAAGCACAGTGATATAATCCTTTTTCCTTATGGAGTAAACTTTTTTTTTTCTTTTAAGCGCTTTGGAATGACTTGCATTTTTGTACTGGAGAAAACACCACACAACTGCTAATTGTTAAAAGAGTATTACAGCTTAACCAATTTCACACTTGCTTAAAAGACAATTCTTCCTGTAAAGGGAAAATGTGAAAACAAGCTGCTGCTGAGACTGAATGAAAGAGGGACAAACATGGTAACCTGAAATTCAGCATAGCTTACTGTTCATACTGATTCATAGATATGCTGGGAAAATTCTTTGCATTAGTTTGGAATGCAACTTAGCTCAGACAATTAGCTTTATAACTGCAGATAAATAGTTAAAACTAACACTGTCACCCAAAATTCCTTTCTGATTAATTTGAAAAAACGTACTTCTCCTTTTAGACTAAATATATACTAAAAAAACCCCAAATCAAGCCTCAACAATAACCAACCTCCCAAGTGGCAGCTAACATATAAGACCAAGGCAGTAACAGCATAAACTACCATTCAGTTTTACCCAGCTTTTATCCAGACTGTCCAAATTTGCTACAACTGGCCTGGAAGCCAAATGGCCAAATCTGGCCAAGTAACTTCTGCCAGTAAGGTAAGCTGGTATTTAGGAAGTTTATCTATGAAGTCATGAATCCTGTTTAATACTTGAAACACCATGTTATAAGTTGATGTAAATTGCATTTTGAATGTGGCCCACATACTTTTACTCATCTCCTCTTCAAAAGACCACAGCAAACAAGATTAATGCAAGCTTTGGCAAATGAAGGACATTTCCAACTTAGCTACCAAGCCAGGACAACATATCCTGGAAGTATCTCCAAGAGTTGAGGACAAGAAGGAAGAAGAAGGGGTAAGCAAAAAGGAGGCAGGAAGATATAACTAAACAATTGGTCACAAGTGTGACTGAAGATTATTCTCACCTGCCATTGCAAAGATGAGAACCTAAGGAAGAAACCAACAGTTGCAGCAGAGAGACACTGACTGACAACATGACAAGTGACCACTGAGACCTGCAACAACAAGATCAGGAGATCTCAAGTGTCATGGTAGGTAGTCAGTAAGCTAAAGAACCTCCAGATAGGCAGCATCACCATCCAATCTGCACATGGCAGGGATACTGAAGTCTCCTGACCCATTATGACAGAACCCAGATGGAATTCTCCCAGATAAATGGGAACTTTGCAGAAATACCATAGAGTCATTAATACCAGAAAATTGGATGAGAGAAGAATTATAAAAGCAATTGCAGAAACTATGACAGTCCAATGAAGACCGCTAAAATTCACATGCAGATTATTAAGAATAAACTGAAGCAAATAAAATTTCATTTTTAAGATATGAAATGCAGTAGCAGTTAGTCAAAATAGATATAATCAACAGATTGGAAAATTCTCAGAATACACCATCTAAAAAAAGTATTCAGAGTGTTGGTGACCTGCTACTATCATCTTTTAAAACCAGCAAACACACTGTAAAAAGCAAGAGAAGTTTGCACTATAACATACTGGCACTAATTTCAGCATTAAATAATGCTATTTCTATCTCATATATATAGATCAGCCACTTCCAAGCCATTATGTGAACTATATTAAGTATTTATACCACCACACCCTTCAAAAATATTCGTTAGTATGACAGATTTCCTTGTCTGTCTCTAGACTCTACAGCACAGCCATTATACAAAGAAAATCAAATTCATTCCACTTTGCTTAATGAATCAGTGTTGTGCTCTGCTTACAACCATAAAAAGAAAGAATTTTACCCCCAGCCCTGGGCCTCATTAAGTTATTTATCTCCCTAGTCGGACATGCTTGTTAATCAAGCCAAGTACTGTATTCCAAGCACAGCAACAAAAGTCTTTTTCCTCTGAGACTGAAATAAGCATTTTATTTTAGCAGCAGCTTACACAGTCAAGAATCCTTCAAAAGTGGAATAACTTTGACCTGTACAATAAAAATAAATGTACTATACCTGTGACTTAAACTGTGGAAAATGTATAGCCACAAGTAACATTCAGATGATTTTCAATCTTTATCAGAACCCTTACAAGAATGTTGCTGTAGCAACCCACCTACCAGAGGATGCTTTACTGAACAATCTTCTTTGCTAAAACTACCCCTACAACACCAAAGCATTGCTAAAGTATGTTTCATATTAAAATGCAGCATTATTTACTGTTCACAGGAGTTACATGCGCATGGTCCACACCTATGTGTTTCTTCAGCTGTGAAGAACAGATTCTTACCCTGAACACACCTGAATAAGGGTAAGCTTACTAAAATTTATGTAAGGACATGCTATGGACTGTCATTTTCATTCCCTGCCACACCCAAAGGACTAAGAGGCTGAGAAAGGGACAGACAGTGGTCACACAGGTAAACTGCACCTCTCAAATAACTCCAAAACCTTTATTTCAGTTAAACTTTCTTCAAGCACATCCACACAGGAGAAAATCTCAAACAACAAGCTTGACATGACTGTATTACATGGAGATGAGTCTTAGGGAGCTGCACTCACAGAGTGGCTGAAGGAACTCCCTCCCCAAATAAACTCCACAGTGGCACAAGTAGCAAAGTACTGACTGAGCCCACGCACACAGCCAGGCGCAGGAGCTACAGCACTTCTCAGTGGGATCACTCTGCCACTTGCTGTTCACATGGAGCATTCCACAGAGGCAGGGCTCCCCCTTGACACACCACCACCCCTCACTCCTCCAGTACCGGCCAACAACCAACTGATAGAAAAGAGCAGCTGCTTTCAGAGGAACCACCAATGGCCTGATTCTAGAAAACAGGTCAAACTTTATTCAAAGGTGGTGAAGAATGGCTCCAGTTCTGCTATCACCAAGAGCAATCTCAACAGAAAGTGAGGGTTTCAGTCAAGAAAGGGTAACTGAAGAAAACCAGTGAAGCAAGTCTCCCATACAAACCACACACATGATTTAAAGGTATGATGTAAACGCAACAAGTATGTTATAATAACTAGAGCCACTCACATCTTGTATCACTAAATGATGGATCATGAAGAAATGAAAATGGATATCCTGAATTCAGTGTCATCCTACAGAGGAAGATGCAGAGAGATGCCGTACACTGTAATGAGCCTGATAACATAACCACTTGAGTGAAATCAAGTTCCACTGACTGCTCTGGACGGGTTTGGAATTGGAAGCTTAGGATTAAAGGGACTGAGCAGAAGAAGACATACAGCATGATTTGTCCAGAGTAAGTGTCCCTAAGGACTTTATCTTGGGACCAGTGCTTTTCAATATCTTCATCCATGAACCAGACACAGAGATCAAGTGCCCTCTCAGCAAGATTGCAGATGATACAAAGCTGAATGGTGCAGTTGACACAACAGAAGAAAGGGATACTATCCAGAGGGACTTGAACAAGCTTGAGAACTGGGTCTATAAGAACATCACGAAGTTCACCTGACAGAGGACACACAACTGACACCATAAATGGTTTCAAGCACCGACACTTCATTATTCTCCAGTACAACCTTTTATACCCTTCTCACACGCATAACACTTGTGTGCCCTTTTACCCTTTTGTGATTGGCCAACACACATCAACATTCTATGCTTCTTTGTCCTTCAGCTGTTCACCTGTCTTACACACCTGCAACTTATTGGGGCAAGACCGCCTGCAGCACTCTCTCTATTCTTTTACAATCCATTCTCCCACATTCAGCAAGTCCAAGTGCAAGGTGCTGCATCTGGGTCAATGCAACCCCAGATGTGAGTGGGAACTGGGAGAACTCATTGAGAGCAGCCCTTAGGTAAAGAACTTGGTTGTTCTCATGGGTAAAAAGCTGAACATAACCCAGTAAGGTGTGCTCACAGCCCAATAAGGTGTGCATCCTGGGCTGCATCAGAAGTGGGGCAGCCAGCTGGTCAAGGGAGGGGATTCCGCTCCTCTACTCTGTCCTTGTGAGACCCAACCTGGAGTGCTGCATCCGACTCTGGGGTCCTCAGCACAAGACAGACATGGACCTGGCTGAGCAGTTCCAGAGGCCACATAAGACGACAGATGATTAGAGGAACGGAGCAGCAGTCCTAAGAATAAAGGCTGAGAGTGCTGAGGTTGATCAGCATACAGAAGACTTTGGAAAGACCTTACTGTGGCCTCTCCGGTATCTTAAGAGGGCTCATAAAAAGGAGGGGAAGAGAAATTTTGTATGGGCAGATAGTAACAGGACAAGAGACAATGATTTTAACTGAAAGCAGGCAAGTTTAGATTACGTGTTAGAAAGAAATTCTTCACTCAGAAGGCGGTGGAGCTGGATGTCTCATCCCAGACACTGCTCAAGGTCAGGCTGGAAGGGTCTTGTACAACCTGATCTAGTGAATGGCATTCCTGCCCATGGCCTGGAGCTAGATGATCTTTAAGGTCCCTTCCAACCCAAACCATTCCATGATTCGATTAATTTTGTACAATCAGGTTCCTTGGGTAGTCATGAACTTGACCTTCACTTAAGAGTGATTTTGATCTCCCAGTCCCTGACTTATGGTGAGACAACACATGAAAATGATCTGTGGTATCTTCTTCCTCCCTACAAGATTATAACCTAGAGAAATTAAAAAGCAGGGGATGAGATATAACCATGATTTCTTTCAGTATTTGAATATCTGAAGTTTGTCTGTTTAAACCTGCAAGCTTACTAGACTAATAAGGAAAAATCTCACACAATTATATTTGCCAAAGGTAGTTCAAAAACATCAACTAACAAAATCTTTAGTTTTACTTTTCCCAAAAGTACACAAAAAGTGTTTCTTGTCAAAATAATCCGTCATTTTTTGCGACACTCTGCAAAGCAGACAATTCTCTTAATTCAGCTTGTAATGACAGAGATACACACATCACAATGAATTAAGTCAATGATCAGTCCATAAACTGAAAGACAAGGACTTACTTTTTTTGAAGGGATAAATCACCTTACCATGTCAATACTATTATCTGACAATAAGACATGGGGAGTGAGATATGATTTAAATGGATGTTCTTTGTGACCAGTTGTCTTCTACACAAGATTGTGTTACAAATCAGATCTAGTGCCAGACATCACCTTTTAAATGCATACAAGAAAAGTGAAAGGAAGCATTTTATAGTACCACATACTGTTTCTGCCACATACGTACTGCTCAAGTACTACCCAGCATCTAGAAGATGCTTTCTTTTTCCATGCAAACTGGGGAAAAACAAGGCTGTATGGGTTTCTCTCAGGCCATGAAATATATTGCTTGTGGTCAGCTAAAAAAGAGACAAAACAGCACAAAAAGAGAATGGTAATTCTAATACTGACCTTTAAAAAGCTCCATGCTACTATCTGCTTGCAATTATTTCAATGCTTGCCTCCTCAAAATTCTTGTGTAATACTACAGATGAACAAGAACTACCTTTCAAATATAGACAGCTGTATTTTAAGAATGTAATGCACAGTAATAGTCTCACTCCTGCTTGTCAATGTGCAAGTTACTAAAACATGCAATGCTGAGCCATGAGAAGTAGGCAAAACAAGACACTGGAGCAGTAAGGGTATGAAAACACTGATGGTGTCCATTGAAAGTCTTCCTATGCTGACTGCTGCTGAATGTGAAGAACACTGACAATGCAGCCACGCTGACCAGTGAAGAAAACAGAATAGATGATGCCTCCTGGTTTTGTATTACCAGCACAATCCTCTTTGTATTACAAAACTCAAGTGTAGCCCTTGAATGTAAGCTGTAAGACTCTTACTATTTAAACCTAAACTGAAATTAAAATGGAAATGTATCCCAATATTTTGTACCCTACACAATTACTTGTTCCTGAACTGCCATCTTTCTGCTTTTGACACTGTAAAAGTAATTTTACTGAAGCTTAGAAAAGTGAGATTTACTACATCTCTAGTAAAAAAATGTTTTCCCCTTCATGATTCTGTACTTAATTTTTGTCACCTTTTGCACTCCATACCATGCAAATAACCATTAACTGAAGACATGGATTTAAAAGTCTGACTGGTATGCTCAGGTAATTTCTCTCTGCTGTATTCCTTCCCCAACAAAGGAGTTGTCTACTATTCAACTACCAAAATAACCCAATCAGTAAGATTAAAGACACTCCCCCCCCCCCCCCCCCCCCCCCCCCCCCCAAATACTAACTCCAAGGGTCTATAAACTTAAGTCAGTTTTCACTTCCAAAACTGCAACCTATCTGCTTCTCCCTGAAAAAGTATTTCCCATGCATGTGCTTCACATTGTTGACCTTTCAGGTATGGTAGTCACGAGCTACAACTAATGGCTTACATTTAACTATTACTCAAAAGAAAACAGAATGAGATCTGAAACTGCTGGTTAAACTTTCCCAGGGGAGTTAAGAGCACCATGAAATGTTCAATAAAGTTCTTGCAGTATCCATGGTTCCATAAGGACTGATCATCAGTACTGGAATGCACACATAGACACAACTCTGCTCAAACTTGAGAAGCCTCCACCAGTCACACCTTGCCACGAGATGAGCTCACTGACAACTCTTGCATCCAGGACCAGTATCTTAGAGGAAATATTGAGGAATATCAGATGTGCAGCACTGCATCACAGAAGCATGCAAGGCAACTGTACACAAGCACAGTTCCCAGATGGTGTCACATTAAGGGTGTGCACACACATCCTCATGCTAGGGTAACCAAGCATTTTGAGGTCTTACTACAATTTGGGGAGCTAGACCATCAGATACAGAAATTTCTAAAAACATTTCATAAATATATAAGTTTATACAGTTGTTTTGAGACATCCAAGATGAACACATTTCCTTAAAAAACTGAATATACTGGTGCTCTTTAATACCAATAAATCACTGCTAAAATACCTACATGAAATACAAATGAAGAAAAAGGGTTTTTTAAAAATCTGTGCATTATATTCTAACTGCAATGTAAAAATAAAGCTGCTATAAATAAATTTGTACATGCATAAATTCCTCAGACCAAGAACAGAACAATATAGTGAGAAATAAAACACCTTCAAAAAAGGAGTCAAAAAATGCTGAATGGCCACTAGAACACTGCCTTCCAGGAATAAAGACAACAGAATGAAATGCTCTCTAGTCTTTTTAGGACAGCAAGGAAAAAATTTCTCAAACTGCATGCAGAGGTGACAAGCCCTTGAATGGCAACAGAGCACAGGCTCTTGAAGAGGTCCTAGAAACTGAAAGACAGCTTGGTCCCTGACAAAAGCCCTGAATCCTAAGAGATGAAACACAAGGAACACGCTGACTTGATGTGGATTCTTGATCACATAGCTAGGTATAGTCATGATGTTGATGCTATCTTCAGACTTAACAATAGCACAACAAAAGGTTTTGGTTTGTTTGGGTTCTTTTCTGGGAAACAAACCTGATTTTTGGGCTGAGGCTAAACATTTATCTCATTCAAAACAAGTTCATTTTCGGAAGCTGTATTTTTCAGAGTAAAACTGTGAGCCTGAAGCATAATCTCACTGACTACAACCATTAAAGAATTGAGCATGTGATGAAGACAGCATTGTTCAAATTCCTGAAAAGCTGATAATAGTCTACTTTTAAGGTTAATAGTTTACCAACTAAGCTGGACATCTGGCCTTGAACCTTTTGTGCAACTGCAGCCCTCTGCTAGCATCATTACTGAATCACATGAAAAGTCACAGAACTGAACCGGTAAAACAGAGTGAATGGATCTCTCCCTTCCATGTGGAACATCAGTCCTGGTTTGCAACAGTAAAATCATCCCCACCCCAAGAATTCAATGTAAAAGAACTCAATTAGATGACTAGGATGACAGCAGGCATGACCAACGAGCACAAGACCATGCAATGGGCAATCATCCTCACAGCTTCTAAAAAGGAGTTGCTTCAAGAAGCATTTCCAGACCATCAGAACTTAAGTGAACATTTTAAAATCAAGATTTTAAGTTGTTGATAGGCTATTTTTATTTGAATGTGTCTTCTGAATTGCTTCACAATAAAGTTGTTAAGCCAAGTATAGCTCTAGAAAGCCAAGACTCCTTTGGCTAAAGAACCAGATGAGGACGCTTTAATTCTAATGGAGATATTGACTTGTGCACAGAAGAGAGGACTGAAGCCAGCAACACTGCCTGTAATGCCTCTCTCCTGTAATGCAAATGAACAGACTGTTTCAGAATAGTTTTATAACATGTGCTCTTTTAAACTATTTGAGATACTAAAAATAACTTAGAAATCCAAATTTAGATATATCTGGAGTCAAGAAGATTTCATACCAATACATTAGTACCAGATGATGTCTTTCTGAAGTCCCACAGCAAAGTTACATTCTAAAGGGACACCAAAAATTATTTACAATGTTAAACTATAATTATTCTCAGTCTTGATGATCTAAAGCTTCTAGAGATGAAAACTATTTTACTTTTGTGATTTCTCTCCTTCTTGTTGTTCAGTGTTTTACCAGAAGATGGAGAACAAGCCCTTCACCACATAAAAAGCCAACTGCAACTTTTTTTTTTTTTTTTTTTTTTTTTTTTAAACTGTAAGGTTTTTTTTTTTTTTTTTTTTTTTTTTAAACTGTAAGGTTAAGGTTCCCATGAAAGGTTCCCACCTTATTTGAGGAAAGTGGAAGCAGCTGGGATGCTGGGATTGCTGGGATGCAACCAGCATTTACATTCACTTCATACGAGGACAAACTACCCAACTAAGAGGTCAAATGAACAGAGTATTCAAGCAAAAATTTGAACTAGTTCTGCATGTCAAAAACTCCTTACTTCTATGTCTAATTTAAACTTCTATGTCTACTTTAAACTTACTTCTATGTCTAATTTAAACTAAGTCTACCTCAGAAACTGTACTTGTTCCTAATGACTAATGGTAAAGTCTCATGGGCATCAGATTACCCATGAGACTTTACCATTAGACATTAGAAACAAATACTTCAACAGATGATTTTTGAAGCATTTAAGAGTAAACTAAATGGTTACATAGTATAACCCCCATCTCTTGCCCATTTAAAAAATACAGGGGAAAAGGAGGGAAGAAAAAAATACGAATATCTATTGCTTTCGCTGTGGTACAACAACCTTCTGATCAAGATATTCTCCATACCACCACGATCACAATCAATCTTTATTTTCCTTTCACCTTTGTCTCTAACAGAACAGCTCAAACCTAAATGACCTGTTTCCATTTTGTTTTCCAGTTGGAATACCCTACAGGCAATTTTACAGATTTTTAGGTTAGAACAAAACTTACATAGAAAAACAGAGATATTTCAAACCTGTCCACAAGCATCAGACCGAACAGCACCCATCTGAAATACTGCTGCTATCACAGATCTGCCATAATAAAATCAACAAAACCAGGCTTTATTTATTTAGAACTGTACACAGGGAGGTTATTTTACATCAACACAGCACAGTACTTCTAAATGATTTCCAAAACACTTTAATGATGCAAATTAAAACTGGCACTACTTAACTAATGCAGTATTTGTTTACCAAGGCTTAGCACTGTTACCCTGATTTTGTAGCTACACAAGTCTGCAAGAATATTAGCTCTTACGTATTTGTTATTATAATACAAAACAATCCAGAATCAAACAGCAAAACTTTAGCAGGTACACAGCATCAGACTGCATATACAAAACTATGGATGACATAATCTAATGCAATTGTATTCTCTACAGAACAAGTACTATTTAAATTATAGTTATGATCAAAGAACATCAATCTTAATTTGTACTCAATTTCCATTTTAAAATCAAGATTTTAAGTTGTTGATAGGCTATTTTTATTTGAATGTGTCTTCTGAATTGCTTCACATTAAAGTTGTTAAGCCAAGTATAGCTCTAGAAAGCCAAGACTCCTTTGGCTAAAGAACCAGATGATGACGCTTTAATTCTAATGGAGATATTGACTTGTGCCCAGGAGAGAGGACTGAAGCCAGACTCTTAATTCCATCACTTACTACAAGATTGTATTTAAGCAATTGTTTTCACTCTCAATTTCTGCAGGCATGGTGCAGCGCTATCCAATTTTTTTCCCATTACAACTCCTCCACTGACAGGCTGCAGTTTCAATCTTTGCTAGTTTTTTCCTTTCCCTTCAAACAGAAAACTCCAGCTGCTTTCACATTTTGCAAAGCCAACCTAACATCACTGGCTTCTCTACCCTGCAGCTGAAAGCAAGGGAAAGTCATGTCAAGATTAGCAAGTACTGAATCAGCAAGTCAAGACAAACTCATTTAGAGATGAAGTTCAAAACCAGAATCTGAGTTTGCCATTAGGTTCTGGTCCACAAAAAGCCCACAATGACTACGTCATTCCAGTGCAAAGGAGCAGATAATACAGCAGAAAAGAGGGATTTGAGAAGCCAAGTGAACCCTTTGCAAGTGGTCGTATTTCAGACTGGCATTCAGCTGATTCCATTAACTGGAAACTCATTAGCAGCTGAAGCAGACTGTCTGCAACTGCTTCTGGTGCACAGCTTCTGGTTTAGTTTCACCCAAAAGACATTAAAATTTCCACACTACAAAGCTGTTCAACAATGTAACAAGAAGTGCGGTAACAGGGATGATCAGATCACTTTCAAAGCAAACCCTGTGTCTGATCCAGAGTATTAACATATAGGAACGCACTCTTTCGGTTCACATTTATCCTCTAAAACTGTTCTTTCAAGCACTGTCTCATTCATCTACTGAAGAGAGAATTTCAGAACACTAAAAGCAAGTTTTGTTAGACCTGTATGAGCAGGTATGTTTTCATACTCTTGTCTGTGTAATAGTGTTTCTCCTTACATAGGAAAAAAAAAAGCTCATCCAAGTTCTGCTCACTCATGTATTTTCAGTACCACCTACAAGGTAGCACTGATTTTTATTACTGGTACCTTCAGAACCCAGATACACAGATATGCACACACACTGTAATATAGATACCCATCACTTAATAAGAACTGATTTTTTTGGTGTTAGCTAAACAAAGAAAACAAGAGCTCAAATACCTTCACGTACTGAACAGTTTTAAAGGTAATCCATACAAGTGTTGCAAAACTCTATCCATCTACAAGCCTCTTTTAAATAAAGATTCTCCCCCCATCCTCTTATTTTTTTTTATTCTCAGACTAACCAAGTAAATCTAAAATCTTGCCTATCAAACCAGAACACAAAGAAATAACTGATCTATAACTGCACCCTTTTTTTTTGCGGCAAAACTGCAAAAAAATAACCATACACATCTAGGTTTTATGTTCAAGCTCCACCAGAAAAGGAAAAGCAGTTTCACAGAAACAGCAAAAAATCAAGACATGCAGTAACTCATTCCTCTGTTCATACTTAAGGAAAGCTACCCTCCCTGGAGACTATTTAGAGACAGCAGTTAAGTTCAGAACACACAAAGAGAACACAATTGTTAAAGAACTGATACTACCTGCTGACTAATTTTGATTTGTTAGAAAGAATTCGAACACTTCTGAAATCCAGTAAGTATAACCAACTAGCCTGCAATGAATGATTCATTTTCTCTGTCTGTGTAACCACTACACATTCAGTAGTTTATATTCACACATATTTTCAGTAGTTTATAACGTATCTGCATATTATGTGGTTTATTATGCAAAATAAGTTGAGTAACAATCCACAAAAATTAGAAAATATGAAAGTTGAACAAAGATAGAAAGTTAGTAATAACTACCATTAGCTACTTTTAAACTCTTGCCTAAAGAGATTCTCCTTAAATACCCTCATCTACTTAGGTTTCTTCTGTGGATGTTTTTTTTTAAATAAAACTCACTGCAGCTCTAGTTACCATTAATATGCAATTACTAAACAGATTTCAAGAATTCTGAAAATGTAAGAGTGCACTGAGTATTTGAATTCTCCTCTCCCTACACATATTTACATCACCTAAGGCATTAATGACTTCCTACAACTACTTGCTGTAACTCTCAGGGTTGTACACCTCTACCCAAGTTAAGACTAAGTGTGGGAAGAACACATGTCATAATCTTAGGAGTACGTTTCTTTATCAACTTTTTGAGGATTTTTTAAACTTTTGAATTGTTATAATTCATTTTTTAAGAACATTAGCACCCCAACTCTTTAGCACAACACAAACATAAGAAGTTAACCATGTCACTAATCCAACTATTTATACTTCACTAGGCAGATAATGTAACAACCACAAAAAAAATCTCAGGTTTGTTCTCTAATGCATATAACTGAATAGCAGGGAAGTACCACTACCCTCAATTTACAGATACAAAACCAAAAGCTGCAACTATGCTGTTGGAAAAATATGTTTATATTTTTAAGGCAAAGTCTATGTTGGAGGAAGGTATGGAAAAAAGCACCTCAGGAGATACAAAAACAGAAATAGAAGAATAGCTTGCTGGGCTCTACGACAACTCTCATAGTAATTATGTCATCTACTATCACCCAGAAAGTTAAAAAAAAAAAAAGAAAATCACAGGAAGGGGAGACAACCAGAAGTTAATTACTAAACACAGAACCTTTACTTAATTGACAGAGAGATGTTTCTCTCTCCAAATATAAGTTTAAAAGCACAAGCAATTTTCATGGTTTTCATCTGGGCATGCTGAACACATACTGAATGAACTCAGTTTGCTAATTATTAAACTGAAAGAGGCAAAACAAAAGCAAAATTACCTTTGTGCTATTTGTCCCATTATTTTTTAGGCACTATTTCGCTTAGAATTCAAACCCCAGCTACTTTTAGAAAAAGACCTAGTAAAACCTAGAAAATGAATGGAGAGCCTCTGGTTACATCCATAAACTATTTTAGAACAAATAGGTGATTTAAAACACCAGTAAATAATTTTATTAAGCCGCATGCTTTGTCACATACAGTAATAGAAATTACCATTCTTTAGGCTTGCCTTAAATCTTTCAATGTTTCCCATTTAACAGGCTCTTTCTGATCTGGCCATTGGTATCTAATTTCTCTCTTGCATCCTAACATAAGTGAACTTGCTATAGTTCTAGGTTTACATTTCTCTGTATTCAGATATTCAATCATGTCTCAATTCAATGCTGACATCCCAACATTCATATTTCAGTTTAGTTAAAAAGAGCATTCAGCAGTTGGCCATTAAACAAGCATTTCATGAATGCGGCAGGATTTCATTACAGTAAACTTCCATCCACTGCCAGGAAATCTAATTTACCTATTCTTTTAATTATCAGAATGGCATATGGACATTAAAAATAGGAAGACAGCCAGAAATAACTGTTAATCTGGAAATATGTACATTTCCTGCAGCATAGGTGACTTAAACCTGCTCTCTCAAGTGAAATGAGACATTATGGTATTTCAATAGTTCAACTGCATTACATTTTTGTATTAGTCATCTTTTTCAAATGAATGCAAATTCTCCCACTGCTACTTCACACCCTTTTAATTCTGATAATAACTTAAT
The DNA here is from genome assembly GCA_013401135.1 of Cettia cetti. Lineage (NCBI taxonomy): Eukaryota > Metazoa > Chordata > Aves > Passeriformes > Sylviidae > Cettia > Cettia cetti. Next base: position 60,814 of record VZUI01044791.1, read on the forward strand.
TGATAATCTTCATCCTCAGTACAAAGATTACTCAATTGCCATTTTAAACTTGTCTATTGAACACAGCCAAATTGGCATCCCAAAGGATGTCTTCCATCTGATTGATATTTCCAGTGAAAGAAGAAGGCAGCATCTACCACACTGTGTCTAATAACCACCAGTGTCCTTCTACCAGTGACAAAGGACTGCCACTGTGTTCACATGTGGAAAAGGAGAGGAGCCAAGGCCGTACTTTCTCCTAAATACATTGGCAAACCTGAGCAGAACTCCTGAGTTCCTGCCATCACACTGACTGAGTCTAGCTGGGTATCCAAAAGCAGGGACCAGTTGCTACAAAAGATGTCTTTGCAATGAAAACATTATTCCCAGTCTGCAGAACGGGGATAATGAAGTTTCATCATCTTCACTATTACAGATTCATAAACAGAAGTTACTTTTTATCCCTGCAATTCTCTTCATAAAAGCAACCCTCCAATGATTAAAAAAAAAAAAAACAACTAAATTCAGATTTTGTCTTTTGTGACTCTGAACATTTAATCTCTTCTTCTTGTGCCCACCCTTGCGTTTGTTGTGTTATAAAATAGTGTATCATCACAGGCTCCTGAAACAAGCACTCTATGACAGGACCAGCACTGGTGGATGGGGCAGAGCAACCTCGACTTAAGCAGTGTTTGATGCTCTGCTGCACTGACACGCTTGTCTCCAAATTAGAGAAGCATGGATTTGATGGATGGACCACACTGTGGATAAAGAACTGGCTGGATGGCCACATGCAAAGAGTTGTGGTCAACAGCTCCTTGTCCACAGAAACCAGTGGTGCACCTCAGGGGTCAGTACTGGGGCTGATTCAACATCTTTACTGCTGACATGGAGAGTGGGACCAAGCGCAGCCTCAGCAAATTTGCTGACAGCACCAAGCTGTGTGGTGCAGGCAACACTCTGGAGAGACAGGATGCCACCCAGAGGGACCCTGACAGGACAGAGATGTGGGCTGTGGAAACCTCATGGAGTTTCAACAAAGGTTCTACACCTGGGTCGAGGCAATGCCAGACAGACCAACAGGCTGGGCAGAGAAGTGACTAGGAGCAGCCCTGCAGAGAAAGTGATGGTTGATAGATGGAGTGATAGTTGGAGAGAGACAACACGAGCCAGCAGTGTGCGCTCACAGCCTGGAAAGCCAGATGGAATCCTAGGCTGCATCAAAAGGAGCATGGCCAACAGTTCAAAGGAGGTGACTCTTCCCCTTTATTCTGCTCTTGTGGGACCCCATCCACAGTACTGCACCCAGGTCTGGGTTCATGTCCATGTCCAACAAAAAGACGTGGAATGGTTAGAGCAAGTTCAGAGCAGCGCCATGAAGTTGACAGGAGGACTGGAGCATCTTCCCTACGAACGTAGGCTGAGAAAGTTGGGGCTGTTCAGCCTGGAGAAAAGAAGGTCATGTGGAAACCTCATAGGAAAATTCCAGTATCTGAAGGTGGCCTACAGGGAATCCAGAGAGACTCATGACCAGGAACTGCAGTAATTACTGCACAAGGAGTAACGGGTACAAACTGAAAAAGGGGAAGTTTAGGTTAAACATTAGGCAGAAATTCTTTACTGTGAGGATAATGAGACACTGGAACAGACTGCCCAGGAAGGCTGTGGATGCCCCAACACTGGCAGTGTTCAAAACTGGGTTGAGTAAGGCCTTGAGCAACCTGGTCTAGTAGCAGGTGTCCCTGCCCATGGCAAGGGGGATTAGGACTAGATGATCTTTAAGTTTCATTCCAACCCCTTAACACTCTATGATTCTATGAATCACAAGACTGAAGAACTCCTTATTCATGATTTGATTTAATGCCTGATCACTGAATGTGCTTTACCGATTCACTGAAACAATATTTGGTCTGTTAGATACACAAATACCAAACAGGATTTGTCTATTCAACAGAACCCATTCTCTCCATCATTCTGAAAAACAGAATACAGCTCCTTCCAAATTCAGGCCTTTGACATTGAGAATGCTCCACAGCTCAAATGAAAACTGCTCTATTCATCCCAAAAGTCAATAGAGAGTTACAAATAAAAACTGGTCTTTATCCTAAAGAATTTTACTTCAGGAAGTTAAGGTTCTCAAAGCAACAAATGCACCTGTCCAGCAGTCAGGAGTGAATGAAAACCAGGAGTCAGTGTTTGAAGATGGATAGAGCTTTGGTAGTTGTCCATGTTACATGAGTTCCTATAACAACAAAGAACTGTATAACTAGTTCAGAATGAGCAACAATCAAGCGAAAGCTACATCAGCTAGCATAGGATTTTCCTATTTCTCTGATGAATGTTTAATTTACCTTTATATAGAAAAACAAAAAGTTAGAAATATTATATACCAGAAGACTGTACAATAGGTATAGAAGAGAAGATGGAAAAGACATTTTATCAAACTATTTTTACCAAAAACAGGCACATACTTTTGCAAGTTTAGTCCAATTTCCTACTGGATCAGGTCTACTTTCAGAGAATAATTTTATAAAGCTCCACTACCTTTTTGACATTACATATTTTGTTCTTTCTGAAAATCTTTGTTCTGCCGAGTACTAGGTATTATTAGATTAACTCTTCACAAATGAAAGCAGTGTACTTCATCCTTAGAGATGAAACACCTGAGAAACAATACCATGCAGTTGTCTTTAATGCATATTTGGAAAGATAAACAGAAAAAAAGATTTCACACAAAAAAAAAAAAAAAAAAAAAAAAAAAAAAAAAAAAAAAAAAAAAAACAACCAAACAAACAAAAACTTGCATACTTCCTAAAACTTGATACATTAAGCTGTTAACCAATGCAAAAGCGCAGACCTAATGAAATGGAAAGTGCTATGTCAAAAGACAGTTTCAAGCCATACTGTTTACCTGTTATTTAAACTAAAATTTGCAAATGGTTGTACATCATCATTGTAAAGAGGTTGGTGGCCTAAGAACCTCATGCTAGTTTCCCTAATGGAAACTATACAAATAAACACTGTATTATGACTGCACAAGGATATGCATGGAGGCCTTTAAAAAACACCAATTAAAATTTTTTGAGATATAAATCAATGCCTGGAGCACAATTTCTTGAAGATATGCTCCCTAAATATGTGAATTTTAAATAGCTTCTTTGCCTTGTATGCCAGTTTAGGTAATGTACCACACAGAAGAAACTGTAGGCTAATGTCTCATAACTGTTGTAGTTTGAGCCACAAGAAGTCTTAAGCAGAAACAATGTATAACATATAGTACCTCTGCAATAAGCCTAGAGTACAAGAAAATGATGACATTTAAATTGCAGAGTAAAAGGAAAAGGCCGTACGAAACTCCCTAATTACTACTCGTGATGGAAACAAAGATCCCCCAGAAGATCACTTCTTTGTTTTACTTCCTTCCTTCAAGACTTGTGGTTTATGAAGCATTAATTCTCTATCAAAATAATAATTTTTAAAAAAATGTAAAATATATAGAAAATGGACTGAACATTTAAATAGATATCTAATATCATTAGTATGAAAAGTGAAACATACAATGTAGATATTTTGACAGAATGAAATGCCTTACTGGATGTTAATATTAACATACACTCCTCGCACAGCCCTGCACAAAGCTTTCTATAGTAAATATTCCATGTTTTTAAATCAGTGAATCTTCAATAATTGCAGTTTTAGAAAGCAACTCGGACTTCATTGATATAATTGTTCAAAAGTGGGGAATGAAGTTTGGATTTCTGGGAAAAGGAAAAGGCAGGAATGTATGTGTCAGTACAGAAAGTTATGCCGGCACAGATGTGCAGCTGCCGCTTACAGCCAACTACTACAGGTAAACTGGAATCTACAGGGAGGTCTCAAGAGGTTTTTTCAAAGGGATGAAGGACTATGTAAAGCAGAATACCTCTCAGTCCTTGAATGGGCAACAAGGATCAAGGATATTATGCAGAACTGTATCCACATGTGAGTATTAACTTTTCACTAGAAACATTTCTTACAGAAATGGTGGTTTGCTGATAAAAGGGGTTTTCTCCGTAACTACAGTAAAAGCATCAAGTAACTTAACTCAGCAAAATATGTGCATGGGGGTAACTATGAAACTAAGTATCTATTCACTGAACTTAAATTGAAAGATGAGCTTTTGTCAACATGCTTAAGTTTTAATAATTTTTATCCCTCCATCTACGTTTCACCACCTTCTTAACTACCTTAATTTGCTACTCTTCAGAGAACTCCACTCTTGAGTATCTGTACTTGGAAGGAGAAATGTTTTTAATTTAAATACTAATGCTTATATAGACTGTCACCTTCTCACCAAATTGTTATTAGATTGCTACATTCCCTGCAAGTAAACTTCAAAAATCCCATACATTCCAAGGATACAGCAACAAAGCAAATAGGCAAGGGGGAAATTAAACATCAACATCATTTAACAAAACTGTTCTCAAAAGTAATAAGTAGAAAAGAACTGAAAATAGCATTGAGTATATAAGAGGTGCTTCCAACAGAAGGAGAATATGCTACTTTTCATCATCTACATGCGATACAATAAATCACGACAGTCTTAGGCTATAACAAGATATTAATTTACACTGCAAGGGCAGGCAGAAGAAATTTTTGAAGGCAAAGAACACTGAACTGAAATGTATTATGCAGGAAGTTTTTTATATCTTATTTAATGGATAGTTTTGAGAATAGATTAAACAAGGATTTGTAGCTATGGCTTACCAATAATCAATGCTGCTTTGGAATCATGATCTACCTGGCTTACTTCAAGACAGGAAAATTTATTAATAAAACTTTATAGTACAAATCTCAGAAGCTCTAACAAAGACCAGCTTCATCTAGTATGATGCTGGGTCTTTATGCCATTATTGAGGACAAGGATTAGAACACTTATGGCCATTGATTAGATTTACCCTAAACAGCCAGTGTGCCTTCTTCTAAGTATGTTTTACGCACAGTTTTATTTGAAAGCAAGACAATTTTCCTAACTCCATACAGTTTAGCTTACATATATATGTATATCAGGGGGTTTTGCTTCTATCCATCTCCCCAGTCAAAGACATAATGTGACTGCTTGACATGGAAGGTCTCCCAGTGATGAAGCAGCACAAAAATGCCTGAGGCAACTGAAAGTCTGTATGACTTGACACAGTGGTGACAGGTGTTTCTCTTCATGCACATGGGAATCTGTGTGGTGTACTATATTTTAGCAGATTCCTTGCGATTTTTGGCAGCTGTACATCTCTCCCTGAATAGCAGAACATCTGGATGTCACAGGTATGAAAGTAAAATTAAAAGTATTAGAAGTTATGATGGGAATCTTGCACTCATGGATTTAGAGAACAATAGGAACTGAGACCAGAAGCAACACAGAATAGTAGAGGCAAATGTGTAAAGAAAGAAACATCATAACGAACTTTTACGTGTTACCTCAGTGTAAAAATCGCTCACTGGACTCAACAGAAAACACTTCTTACTTAAAAAAGTGGAAGCTATGAAATTCATGCATACCCAAAAGAAGAGACACACACTTGATGAGACAGGGCATAACTGAACTGAAAGCACAGAAAATATCCACTTACGAACAATTACATTCCTCCAGCTTGTGCCTGTATTACGTAAACATCACTGTTAGCTGTTGAGCCAAACAAAACCTAAGGTGGACATCCACCTATCCACTCAGTGAAGAGTTTGATGAAAGCTCTCTGGAGTAAGAAATCAGGTGTGATATTAAAAAGGAAACATCTTCATATTTATACTAAAAAGGCACCTGATGTTTTGCTGGTCATGTTTCTCACGATCAGTGAACTCTAATCTTACGGTCACATCACAACTGCAGGTGTTCCATGAAATAGCAAAAAAACATCCTTCAAAGACTGTTGACATCTTTATACACAGAATTACTCTTGGCAAGGGATCATACTCTAATTCCTGCAGGAAAAATAAAGGAAGCTACTGAAACACTTCCTTGCCATTAGATTAAGATAGACTCTGGGTTTGGATAAATCCAAAACATGAAAGTAAAAGGTTTAAGAAAGGCTTTATTTCAGATTTTATGGATAGAACTGAAGATTATTTCTGCCATCTCTGATCTGAAGAGGAAGTTGAGAATACAGAGACTAAAAGTGAGGAAGACAATGACAGTTGAAGAGGGTGATGGCGCCAGAAAGTTGTCAAGTCTGTGTAGTATAAAAACTGAATGCCAATTATAGAAAGATTAATAGGAGAATTTTTAAGAGAAAATATAAGACTAACCTCCAATAGAAACAAATAATTAGTGAAAACTTGTACAATACAGTGATTTCAAATATGTAGTAATAATAATAACAGAAAGAAGGTTTTTATGCAGAGACATAAAAAGCAGGTCTGTTTTTCAGAGGGACATCTAAGATTATATATCCCTGAATATTACCAATATCAACTCTAGCATGACAACACACCCCTCAAAAAATAGGGTAGGATCTTAAGGTCCTAATACTCTCTAGAACCTCAACACACAGTAAAAACCAGCTTAAAACAGCAGGAACACACTATGCAGCCAGAGCACAGTTAAAAACAATTTTTCTTTAAAAGAAGTTTCGGGGTGTCTTTTGAAATGCCCCAAAATTTTCATTACTCCCGCCTGCCCCACTTTTCTATCATCATTACACCTTTTCTGCTACTAGTGCTAAGAAGATTCTAAGTTACTACTGGGTAAACTGCCAACACTGGAAGGCTATTAATGTGTCTACTAACAACTAAGCACACCTTTAACTCATTTTAACACATGATCTTTCTCATAACAGGCAGACATGACAAGACAACCAAGAAATGAAACAAAAGTGGAGACAAAGTTATAGAGGAGAGGCCACAAAACCATCCAAATAGTATCTTATGCTTATGATACAGGCCACTTTATGTTGACAACTTGTACATTAGTACAACGAATCTAACTACCTTACCGTTTTGGAGAATTTCTACCACAAAGTACAGCAGAAGAGAAAAAAACAAGAAGCAGATTCAGGAAAGAGATAAAGTGTCAAAATAACAAAGGAGGGAAGACTCAAAACACATCTACACAGCTACAGAAAAAGTCAGAAGAGGTAGAAGCAACACAGATTTCACAACCTAGTGACAACAGAAAATTTGCTACCAGCCTGCAATCTGTATTACCAGCCTGTATTTTTTTATTTATTAAAAAAAAAGAGGTACACTGCCTAATGACAATTGGAAGGGAACACAGCCCATAGTGAGGAGCTCTGATATACCTACCAGCAGCACATTCACCTAGCTCATTCATTCATTTTGGTCTTCTCCACTGAATATAAACAACTGGCCACCTTTAAGAGGCAAGTCTGAAAATAATCTAATCAGGCACCACATGGTAACAAGAACAGCAATCTTCTTTGGACCACTCTGAATTCTTGCAAAATTTACACTTGCAATTTTTAGTCACTACAGCTGAAGATACTTGTTTTGTCTGCCACAGTCTGCACTCATATAGTTTGTGAAAACATAATCGTTTGTCAAGGATTTGCTCATTACCAAATTGCAACAGAAGAGCACAAATCACAATTTAAAAAATCATTTTACATGTACCCATAAGGATGTGATTTCCACTTGACAACAATAAAAATAATGCTCTCTACTGCATGCTGACAATGGAGAACAGAACCACAATCACACAGATCCGGTACAGGATTAAGGTCCAGTCTATAATCCCCTTAAAATTTAAGAATAATTGCACCATTTCACAGAGCAATCAACAGCAACACACAAGCATATTTATAGCTAATGAAAAACCGCATATAAAATACATCAAAGTAAACTTAATTCTTACAAGAGAAGGAAACATTTCTATAACATTTTCTGTCAAGGTACAAGGGTCTTGTTTTTCTGTGTTTTTAACAGCTGTTCTACATAGCTGGGTTATAAACAATAAAATATTTCAATTGGAGGTATTTCAAAACCAGATAAAGAATTTGGCTGTACAACTCCCACTTCATTTAATAAGCACAGAATACTTAAATCCTTTATTTGCCTTTGAACCTAAGGATCTTTCCATGCTTTACTGCACATTCTTCAGCTTCCATCCATTTGAAAATAAGCTTCTTTCTTGAACACTGTTACCCACTTCATTCAAAAAAATAAAAATTTATGGCAACAAGCTAGGTGGTTGCTGGGCTCCAGAGTGACTACATGGCAAAACAAATCAAGGACACCAGACCATTCAAGATCTGTGCAGTTATTACATGCCTAGAAACTAAGCATAAAGAAAAGAAAAAGCAGGTGAAAATATACTGCGAGAAATACTAAAATATTTCTTCATTACTGAGCTTCTAGACCTAAGGTATAAATAAGTGAAATATATTCAATTTATATATATAATAAATAACAACTCTTAATTTCATATATTTGACCAAATCCTTCTTTTATGCATGTATTTTCAAAGACTTTATTCTAGTAAGCATGGCAGATACCTTTAAACTGTTATTTGAAAGAGATTTCTGAGATGGCTTTTACATTACATGGTTATTCTACAACCTGTGTCATGCAGTGCAAACTAAGTAGCTAAACCTACTTTCTGAATCATGAACACAATTTTGTGTTAGCCCAAATAAAGAATTAAAACTGCAGAAGGGGCATCACAAACAGGTGAACAAATTTTTAAAAGGCACCTGCTGAATCACAAAAATACTTGCCTAACACTTTTTAATACATTAAGCATCTGTTTAGACCTCTGTTCAAAATTTGAAAAGCAGGATCTTTCAACATTGAATGGCATGTCTCGACCCTCAGTGTTACACATCAGCTTTCAGCCTGCAGAAACTGATAAGGCCGTACTATAAACCTTGGTATGGAAGGAACACTAACTCATTTCAAAACAACATGATTTCTAAGTCAGTTTCTACACAACTGATTTGTTCAGTGAGACTTGTTTTTAAAAGGTTCATGGTTAAGAAACCTAGTAAACTTGGGCCTTACAACAGACTTTTGTAACAGTCATTAGAGTAATAAGAAGAACATTCATACTTGTTAAACTTTCAATCAATCAACTTTGAAGCCACTCGCTAAGAACACGTAACCACAATTTCAGTGATAAATCTGCCTTAGACATCAGTAATCTACTCTGTACATGTCAAGGATGGTGTCTTCATTCCCACCTACCCAACACTACTTCAGTTCAATGAACAGCTCATTCACAAGTCGAGCCGGAGCCAGGAAAGGCAGATTTCCACCTCTCAGCATATAAAGTTAAGAAAGTAGACACGAAGACAAAACAGACCAAGAACACACTGATCTGAACCAACATAAACCAATCTCTCTGTGCTTAAACCAACGTTTCTGTGCATTGACATGGGCATTCTAACCAGGCACACACAATACGATAAATTTTGATCAGAGAAAAACGAACCTGACATATGAATCCTGTATATATACAAAACAAAATAAAACTATGCTTAAAATATTTAGTAGCAAATCTTCCTGGTTAGAAGAAAGTAGTGCCCAGTTTGATCCAGAAGAGACAGATACAAAAGTAGCATGATACAATGGCCACCAAGAATCAACTCTTTAAGAAACCAGATACAAAATCATAAATAAAACACATTTCAAACTAACCATGGGAATTCACTCTTATCCGTTCCACCTTTAACAATTTGCCTGACCGTCCATGAATGGGTGACAGTAATGTGTAAACAAACACTAACACTCATATCAGCCAGACTATTAAACAAAGTAAAGCTACAGTAGTAGTGGTTTCTGTGGCCTAAAATATTTGAGAACTTGTTTTATACATTGGGATGTGCCTAATGCTCTCCAAGAAAGGATATGTAAGAGAAATCAAGGCCATGTAGAGATATAGACATGAATAAAATGGTCCGCTTTTTTCTGTGGAGCTAGTACCACAAAGTTTGTTTAGGCATGAATACTCAGCAGGGTCACCAGCTCAGAAGAAACACCTGCAAACAAACCCTGCCTTAGGACCAGCCCAAGCTCCGAGAAGCGGGCCTTTTCCCGACGGCAGAGTAATTCCACACAATGGTGCTTCAAACAGTGCCGGCTCGGGAGCCCTCTCCCGAGGTGGGATTGCGCTCCCTTGACAGAGCGAGAAAACGGGGAGCAGCACCACAGACCTGCCACCAGCACTGGCGACTTTGTACAGTCCACCAACACCTCTGCCTTCCTAGGATGGCAGAAACTCCACTATCCCTCCAGGGCACGATAGGAAAGGGAGCGGGGGGGAGGAAGGGGACATAGAGAGGAGCCCCGCGCCGAGGGATCCGGGACGGAATTCCAGCTCCTGCCCGGCCCCTCGGAGGAGCGGCGGAGCCCCCACCTCCCGGACCGCCGCCTCCCTCCCTTCGCCCCCAGGGGAGGAGGGGTGTCGGAGGGACGGGGGGGGCCCCGGTCCCTCACCGCCAGGAACAAAGGGCCCTTCGATAAGCCGAGCCGCCGAGCACAACAAAGGGGCCTGGAGACCGCGAGAACCGGGGCGGGGGGAGGCGAAGCGGGGGATGGGGATTACGGGCCGGGCCGGAGCGGCAGCGGACGCGGGGGCCACTCCGCCTCAGCCCACAACGACCGGCGGCGGCGGCGTCGATGGCCCGGCCCGGTCCCGAGCACCGAGTCCCCGCTCCACCCCCCTCCCGGGCCGGCCGCTGCACCGGGCCGCCGGCTGCGGGTTCCCCGCGGCGGGGGCGGCGCTGGTCCCGCCCGGCCCCCGCGCTCCGGCCCGGCCAAGCTCACACACACCCCGCGGGGGAGGGGAGGGAGCGGGCGGAGGCAGGGCACGGAGGAAGGCAAGGGAAAAGGGAAGAGGCGGCCTGACCTGGCAGAGCTGCTTGCAGTACTCGGTGGCCGCCTGCACGGCCGGCTCGCGGCTCTCCCGCAGCCCCGTCTCCAGCTCCAGCAGCCGCTCCCGCAGGCGCCGCAGCTCCAGGAGGTCGCCGCCCGGGCCGCCGCTCTCCCGCTCGGCCTCCTCGTCCGCCATCTTCGCACCCCGCTCCGTCGCGTACGCAGCCCCCCCCCCGCCCCCCTTTCCTCCCTCCCTGCCTCCCTCGGCTCCCCCCGCTCCGCTCCCGGGTCACGTGATTACACAATGCCACGTTCCAGGGACGGGGGGTCACGTGCGGAGGAGATGGAGACGCGCGGGAGCGCGCGGCGCGCGCGCGCGCGCACCGCCCGCCGTCCCCCCGCGGCGCAAAGGACTGGGGCCGGGGAGGGGGCGGGGCCTCAGCGCCTCACGTGACGCGACGCCACGCGCGCTGGGGCGCGCCCCGCACGGCCACGTGACGGGGCTCTCCGCCCGCGCGGCGACGCGTTTTGGCGGCAAAACCGCCGCAAATGGCGGCGGCCTCGGGGCGGTGAGGGGGAGCCGGGCCGGCCAGTTTTTGCCGCTGTCTCTCGGTTTCAGAATCACGGAATCAATTGGGTTGGAAAAAGACGTCCCAGATCACCAAATCCAACCTATGACTGACGCCATAACGTCAACTAGACAGTCACACTAAGGGTAAAATCCAATCCTTCCTCCCACCTGAGAGCACCATGTAGCACAAACCACTGCTGGACGGGCCGTGGCACCACTGAGGTTTTGTGGCTTGTTGATTGCCTCACCTTTATTCCTCTGCAGGAAGTGTGTTAGCCTCAAGGATGCCGCTGAGTTGGCTTCACACCTAGATCGTCCTGCTTCTATAATTTGAAATGGGAAGTGCATCTTGGCTCTTCAAATGAAGCAGTTGAGATCTGGAGATTCTGGAGGGTTTTGTTGCCCTTGCATGCTGTGCCAAACACCCTCTCATACACAACAGTGCAAAGCTCTAGTGATGGACATTGTCCTTTCCTGCATCTACTAAATTAGCTGAGGAGACTCCTTCATCTGTCACAGGTGCTGGAAGTACTGGAGATGGGCCTGAGGCATTGATTCTGATGAGTAGGAAAGCATGAATCTGATGGACACTGAATTGGCATGGATACACGTTTTACAGTCTTCTAGGCTGCACAGGTTGACGTGTTGATGACTTCACACTCTTCACGTTGCCAGCCCTCATTGGGGAATTGAGGAGGAAATCTGAGCAGCAGTGAGAGCCGTGCCTGAACTGAACTGGCTATTTCTCATAGCCAGCCAGCACTGTCTTAAGCTGTCTTAAGATGGGCATTTCACATAATCTGAAAAATGAGGAACACTTGTGCTTTACACGAACTTAAATTGGGTGTAAGTCTTTTGACTGGAAGAGACTACCAGCAGACCCCTCTAAATGCCTTTCAGTTTTGCACTGACCTAGATGTAACTCAATATCCCATACCTGTTACCTTATCTTATAAGACCATGGGATTGATTTGATGTTCTCTTTTTAATTTTGGTCACAAAAGACAAATGATGCTACCTACTTCTTGCATGCAGTTGAAAGCTGAGGTATATGGTGAAATGAACACTAAATCAGAGCTGGGAAGAAAAGAGGTTCTTCCAGGACTGCAGGACTGCAGAAATGTTAGTCTGCAAGTGTAGACATTTACAGTGATAGCACTGAGAGTGCAACATTTTGGAGACAGGCCTGGGAATGTGATCCAAGAATGACCACTTTTTGGGTCACAGCAGTGAACCCAAAGTGGTATGTTTCTAGTTTTCCATACAAACGTCCAAGTAGATACCTTAATTGCCACTTGCAAGCCTGAAACATTTCAAGTTTCTTGACTTTTATTGCACAGGAAGTCCATTCTGTTACAAGCAGAAGACGAGAAAACTTTCAGCTTTTCCATTTAAGGCTTGATGTAGTAGCAGGAATATCTGGTTTGCATGTATACTTCGCTACCAAACCACCTATAACAGAGTACTAGTCAGTCATGCAAATGCTAGAAACAGTGGCCTGAAGACCTATTTATTCTTTCTCAATCACGTAATATATCTGCAGGATTTAAGATATCTTCTGGATAATTCTGTGCTATAATGTGCTGTTTGCAATTATTTTCACTTAAGTGTGAACCACAATAGCCCATTTGATAGTCTGCCCCTGCTTTAGCTTGCTGTATTGTTTCTGCCTTCACCGGGGGGTGTTTTGAATTGAGCCCAGGGCAGGAAGGAGGGAGAAACGGAGTATAGGTTTCTCACTCATGCCAAAGGTTAGCATTTGGAGAGGGTACAGTAAGCGTTGTTTGTTTTGTTCTCCTCAGGATCAAGCGGAAAGTAGCCCGTCCTTCAGTTGTGCTACCCTGAAGAGGACTTGCACTTAAGCCTCCAGGGAACTTTCACAAAGGAGAAGGACTCCTGTCTTTAATGATGACTCACAGGCAGTTAATTGCTAAGCTTGTATCTAAGAGACCTAGAAAAGAATTATTAATTAGAAGGAATGACCACAATCAGTGGTGAATAACAAAGGAGTTATGTTTTTCTTGACAACAGTGAGAATGTGATGACAGCAACTGAGTCAAGTGTGACAATGGCCTGAGAAAGAGGAAAAGAATATGGAGCAACTATGAGGCCATGTTATTCATCCTGTATTTGACTCCTGGCAAAAGTTATACTGTGGTGGGTAGAGCTCATGAAAGGGAAGAGCTGGTGCTTGATGGAGACAGGAGGAAGAGGTTCTTTTCAGATACCCATTTTCTTCATGGACATGTGGGGCAGACTATGGGACAGTAGAAGAATGTGAATATAAGAGAGAGGAAGCTTACATTGCAGAAGAAGAAACATAGACTTGAATTGTAAATATACTCAAGTAACCCACTTGCTGTTAAAACGGAAAATACAGAAAAGAGAGAAGCAGATGAGGAAGAGGCATGTATTAGGAAGGACAGTTAAAAGGAAGGGTGAAAAAAATGAACTCAAACAAAACAGTCAAAGGAACAAAGATGGTGAAGATGGTGAGAAAGAACAAAAAAAGGATGGAAGACTGAAAGTGAAGCAACCTGACTTTTACACCAGTTCAAACACAGAATTTTTGTTAAGAGGACCTGAAAGGCTTATTATTTGGGTGTGCTAGAAATAAAGATTTACGATGAGGGCTTGTAGTAAAGCATTCCTCAGCATCAGAAATTTCTTTGAGGTTCAATTACACTCTTCCCTGTTCTCTTATTCTTGCTGCTTCCTTGACTGATTCATTATTTCCACAGTCCAGTGTTTTCCTAGCTCCATACTTTGATTCATATGTCTCAAATAAAACTGTCGTTTAGAGGAGACACCTCAGATACTCTTTATGTTTTGGGATATAGGGACTGCTTAGAAATGCATAAGAGATAAAGGAGTCTTCATGACCTAAACTCTCCTGTATGTGGGTATTTACCTATCAGTTGTTTGAAGCAGCTTTAAATACAGAAAAAAAAAAGTAGTCTCTCACTATTTGATTTTAGGTAGTAGAAGAGGAAAATCGAGCAAATAGTGCAAGAAGTATCAGAGGTTAGGATGATGACAGCAAAGAAGGAGGGTTGGAATAGTGATGACAGTGTAGCTTAGACTGTATATAGCTAGTAGTTGGGAGGAGGACTAACTCCTCCAGGGAGAATGTCATGCTAGCAAGAAACTACTGTGATATTTCTGTATCACTGGGGTCCTGGCAACAAAACTCGATCTTTTGGGGATAACAGAAGATATGACAGAATAAAGATTAGGATAGGATCACACAAATATTAAAACACTCATGGTGTTTGGGAAGCTGAGGGGATTAATGGAGGATTAGAATTTGCAATGTGATAGATATTAAACAGCGACAGGATAAATAAAGTAGGACTTGTTATTGGGAAAATATGTCAAAGAGATTCTGTTAGCATGAAGATGTGCTGGAGATGTTTGGCTTCACATCTGGAGAGAGATAGTTTTTGGAAGATTAATTAGGCAAAATACTATTTGGAACAAAAGTAGGTTGATAACTAAGGTTCTTAATTTCAAAGGTCAAACTTTGAGAAATTAAGGGAATGAGCTGGTGATGACAAATGCATTTAGGTAGTTGAGGACTTGCATGTGGATAAAGTTGGGCAACTGCCAAATCTTGCTGAAAAAACATATCTGTAATTCAAATCTCAAACAAGAATGACAGTCAGTCCCAGCTTGATAAATAGCCACTTCAGAAGGGTTATTGGGAACAATCAAAAGCTTGAAAGGAATGGAACAAAATGATTACTTGAAAAATATTAAGAAGGGTAAGAATAAAGTGAGAATTTTGAGAAGCTCGGCTTCCTTTACAAAGGAAATTAAAGCAGGGGCTAATGAGAAAGAAGATATGAAAACGAATGTTTCCACATTTGAGATGAAAGCAAAAAGCCTATCACATACCCATCTGAAACATCAAAAAAATCTTTATTCATCAGGAAATTTCCATTAATGACATAGGGAAAAATAAGCTATAATAATGAAATGTGCTGATGATACAAAATAGTGAGTCAACTTCAATATGAGAAGGATCAAGACTAGATGACCTTCAAAACCTTAATAACAGAATGGATTAATTTTAATAACACAACATGCAAGGAGATTGATAGCAATACTTTCTGCTGGGGAAAAACACCATTAGTTGGAGGCAGGGGTGGGTAGGAAGTGCTCGTTGTATTAGTTGAGGATGACCAACTCATAGATATAATCCAGCTGCAAAAAAAGTTACTAAAATCATATGACATGCCGGGTCAGCTATTTCCATTAGATACTGCAGATAAAAAACATTGGTCTCATCTCATCTGAAACGATTTATGCGATTCTGGTCGCTATTATTCAGAAAAGATGAGGTCGCACCACAGGAGGTGCAGAGAAGGACTCAGAGGAAGATCAGTGGAATGGAGAATCTGCTTCGTGAGAGGAGAATAAAAATGGTTCATTTAGCTTAGTGAAACAAAAGGTGAAAAGTGTAATTTCAGTCTGGAAACAGTAAAAGTAAGCATTAGTTAGGGCAAAAGCTTTTCAAGATGAAGGATGGTAGTGTGTGAAGAAAAATGGAACTGATTATTGAATATGTTGAAACAGACATAGCTATCATGTTAGACAGTAAATAGTGCTGTTCCTGAGGCATGTATGTGTTCCTTCACAAGGTTACAAAAGAAACCATGAAAATGGTAGCGTGGTAGATTTGCACAAAGGGAGCTGATAATGAAAATTAATTGCAAATAAAACATAAACTCCAAAAGAGGCAAGAAAATTTATCTTGTGTAGTCACATCTTCCTTAATGATACTGCTGCCTTTTGTCAAGGCTGAGCCCACACTCACCTAAATTCAAAATCATTGATATAGCTCTATATATTACTCAGTAATCAACATGACCTATATGTCTGACAGCAAGAAATAAAACAGCTGAGCAGAGCCTGGTCTCTAAATTGTCTTTGCATAATCTGGAGGAAGAAATGGGAAAAGTTTTTGCAATATCCATTTTCAGATTGCAGAAAGGAGCAAATTAATGATGAGGGAGGACAGCACATTTGAAAACACAGCCTGGGATGTAGCTTGAGCTGGTTTTTCAGAAGGAAATCTTGCAAAATATTTTCAGAGCCATCTTAAAAGCAAGGGAGTGGATTTGTTCTCATTTTACATAATTTAATACAAACCACAGTGCTAATACCTGTAATTAATTTTGCCTTTCTACCTTTCCAATTGTGTTTTCTGTTTATCATTTTCCTTTGTTCACTTCCCAGTGCACACTGCCTGAATTCTCAATAGTTTAATTCTCATTAGGAGAATCTAGTGGAGTTCTAGCTATACTTTAAAAAACTATAAAACTATTAAGAGAAAGAAAGAGTGTCTTGGAGATGGGTGTGTTTTCCCATCACTGCATTCTTATTCTCATTCTCTTCCCCATTTGGCAAGATTTGGCTTTTCTATTAGGAGGATTCCTAATAGAGCACCTTTTTTTAATTTTGTGTCTAAGAACTGAATCTTTTTCATGAGTATGGAAGAAAGGGATTGGGCACCAGAATAGGGCAGGTCTCGTGAACAAGTTGGGGAGAGAGAGGAGAGAATATTTAAAATAAAAACTGATTATCCTGCTAATAGGTAAGGGAATATACTTGTAGGTGTAAGGTCAGCTAAAAGACCTTTTTTTTCATGTTGGTCTGCATTCCTGATTCTTCATGATTTAGCTGTTTTATAAGCAGTTAATTACTTAGTAGTGACACTCTGCTCTTGGCTATGATAAAGCATAAAACTGTTTCTCAAGAACATGTTTTACAGCAACACATTTATTTTTAAAAAATATTTCATTGAATTTTCCAGCAAATTAATATTGGAAACCTTTGATGAAATATAGATCCCTGTGTCAATAGAAGGAAAAAATGGTACAACTTGCAAATGGCAGGAGGAGGAGGTAGAGGGATGGACTTTAAGAAGGGGTAGTATAAATGTTCTGTAATCCCTTACCATACTCTGACTGATGATGGACTACATATACGGCCTGTTACAGCCATATTGATTGCAATCAGATGATAAAATCATTGCACAGAAAAGGAAACAACTGCAGTGAAAATGAAAATATGGAAATTTAATGAATTCTTGATTAAAAATGATTTTTTGGAATTAAATCAAAACCTCATTCTTACAGCTGAGAGTTAGTCATGGGAATAACAAAATGCTGAAAAAATATAACCAGTTAAAAATTTGTTTCAAACTATGTGTTTATCTTCAACAGCCATCCCACACTTTTCATCTACATTCCTTATGCTACAAATTTTCCTCACTCAGAGCCTTAGATTTACTTACAATTAATCCACTGGTATAGTGATGGAGATTCTTACTGGAATGCATTAACTTCCTCTGTTAAATCCTCCCTCAGGCAAACCTCTTGAAAAATATTTCCTTTGTCTAGTACACACAGTTTGGTAGTTCCTTTCTTATAGTGAGATAGCAATTCTTTTGCAGTGATTTATGCATACTATTCAAATACAAAACCTGCATTAAATTATGTTACATTAAAAGATCTGAGACGTGCATGGCATTACTTAGGCACCATTGTGCAAGGAAAAATATGGGTCTGATCCTGTTGCCCTTCAAGCCCATGTTTACAGAAACAGAAAATCATTGTGATGTGGACTTGCAATCACATAGTGATACTGGGTAACTTTTGGCTTAGGGAGACCAAACAGGCTTTCAAACTCACTGTAATTTTATTAATTACACAAACAAAGTTGTTGTGTGGCATTTCAAAAGACACAGGCTCAAGACTTCTGGAGGGAAGATTTCACAGCCTCTAAAATAGCTTGTTTAAATGCTTCACAATCTGAACTGTTGAATTCATAGCATTCGACTTAAATCCCTATTGGAAATTCATCTGATCTTTGTTCTTCCTCTGGTTGTCACGGTGGAACAATAGCCACCAAATCTTTTATGGCAGCTTACTACATTTTTGAGTGCCACTATAATACCTCTCCTTGAGCTCTTTATTTCGCAATTTACTGCCCTATTTCTAAGCCACATAAACCTCATTCCTTCAGCTTTCCTCACAGCTGGTATTTCCTACTTTTCTTGCTGTCATATGTGTCCCTCACCCTCAGCGATGGACGGCAATTTTTATTTCTTTGAGCATAGCATCCAGTGCCCAACTCAGTTCTGCATTTGCTGGGACTTTGCCAGAGCTGAGTTAAGTGGAATGATTACTCTTTGTGTCATCTCTTACATTGTTGGCTCTAGTTTGTGATTTCCCCCATTGTTTTCTGCCTACACAGTCGTTTCCTATTCTGTATTTAACTTTCTGCCCTTATTAGAGTTCTCTTTCATAAGTGTTGTCTGTTTTGTATTTTGTCTGATTGATTTTAGGCTGATTCTTCAAGACCCATTTTTAGTGCTATTTCCATCCTTCAAAGCACTTTGCCAGTTTACCCAAGCTGATGTCACTGCCAAACTGTGTCAGTGCGCTCACATGCCATTGCCCAGGCTGTTAATGGATGTGGGGTATAAAACTGTTCCCAGGATGACGCACTGTGGGACTCCTCCTGAGAAAGCTCCCCAGAATGACAACAAACCATCAATTACTGCACTTTGAGACAATTTTACAAATGCCGTGCACCTACAGGGTTGCTACTTACCTCTGGGATGCACTGATGTGGCTTACTTAATAAAATGCTATGTGGAACAATGTCAAAAGCTTGTCATTGTCATGATGCACATATCTGCACTTATTTGTTAAAGCAATCTGCACTTATTTGTTAAAGCAATTATCCTGTCAGAGAATGAAATTAGCATCAATTGATACAATTTTTCTCATGATTAACCCATTTCAACTGGTTTTTAATAATTACCATAATCTTCCAGGTATTTACAATTTTTTTATTTAATAATTTGTTCCATTTCAGGGGATAAAAGGTTGACAATATAAAATGCTCTGTGTTCTCTATTCTCTTTTAAAAATAAGTGTTGCCTCTATACTTCCTATGATTTGAACCTTCCTTGCTTGCTGTTATTTCTGAAAATCATCAGTAATGATTCAAACATCATTTAGTTCTCTGAACATTCATGGTTAATTTTGTCACAGCCCACTAACTTGGCCACCTCTAACTTTTTTCCCCCCTAAGTATCCATGGGATCAAGGGTTGGACTCTCAATCCCAATACCATTCTGCAACGTGTGTGCTTAGTGTCAAAATACTGTTGTAATCAGCAAAGCGCGTGTGCTTGTGTACGCCCCGCTCAGCCAACGTGTACGTACATGATTAAATGCCTCTGCAATCGCTGGGATTTGCGACATTACCGAAGTTAATGGGACTTCACACCAGCGCCTGCTCTTCAAACTGCAGACTGCTCGCCTGGGGGCCTGGTGTGACCCCGCCCTGAACTGTGTTTGAATGCTGTTGGAAATGATCTCTGTGCACACCGGGGTGGTTGGGAAGGGCGTGTTGGTGCTGCGGGAGCGCAGAGGTGAGCGGAGTCACGGCTGGGTGTGGCGAGGTGTTGAACCCGGGGCGTGTGCCAGCCTTGCCTCAAGCACCGAGTCTTGGCTTTGGCCGCGGGCACATGGATCGTGTGAGCTCCACCCCGAGCAGGGTGTGCTGGGGCGCCTAGAACGTGCTGATACTGAGTAGAGCGCTCCAGCACACCGGGTGTTGCTGTGATTCTGATAACGAGCCCTGCTTCTCAGCTGAACACAGTGATTCAGTTGTGACAGCACGCTGCCGTGTCTCTACTTCTTTTGTGACTGAACTGGTGTGTTGATATGGGGCCATATCACAGCAGTGGATATCCTGGGGCCATTTGGTGCCTGCAGAATGCCTCTGGAGCCTCTGTTGATACCTGCCTTGGCGTTTTTAAACTTGTTTTCAGAATCTTGGTGTCTGTAGTGATGCTCTGACAAAAACTAGTGGTTGAAATAGGGAACAGATAGAGTAAATTTAGGTGGGCTGCTAAAAGGTGAGGTTTGGGTATTTTAGGGCTTGTTGTGAGCCTTATCTGGCCAAATGTAAGAATCTGAAGTGCAGCTGTACATGCTTACATCTGAGATAGATGTCTAGGTTCCCTTTATAACCAAGGAGAGTGGCCAATTTATCTTGGCTTGAGATAGTTGCCAAAATGTGTCTGAAAGTATCTTTCCCCTGCTTTTGATTCTGAGGAAATCTAGAAAGTCAGTTCAGCTGTCTGTCTGGCATTGCAGTTGCCTCTGCCTGACGAGACATATCTCAGGCTCATTCAAGTAAACTTTGCAGATTATGTGTAACCATACCTTCAAAGATACATTCCAAATGTGCTAAATAGTGAAAGTATCAGTTCATATCCATGCTCCCATCCCAATTTCCTTCCCCATTCTTTCCTCTGCATTCAATTTTATTTTGTTAAACTTTAATTTGTTAGATTGATGAATCATTTACTCCATGGTTAGCGCTTTCTCATTCCTCATTTGTAGCTGGCACTGATCACAACTTTGTATGTAGGATTTGGTTGAGTGGGAGGGAAAGCATGTGCATAGGATTTGTATTTCTTCTTGGAAACATTTGCTAGATCACCACCCAGAAACTTGTGACCCAGTACTGGTTCACAGACAGCAAGATGAGTAGGTCCTACATAAGCTGATGGTAATCACAGAGGACTTTTGTACACCCCAGGAAACTGAACCCATCACTCACTACATTCCTTGTCCTGCCTGTTTGCATGGAGCAATTCTGCAAGTTGTGTTCTGAGGAATACTAATCATGTGTTTGTGAGTACTAATTCATGGTTTGTTTAATGTAGGTTTTTAAAGCATACTGCTATGGATGTCAGTCTGAAAAAGCTCCCAAGAATGTTTCTTCCTCTGTTTCCCTTGCACATTAAAGCAGCATTGGTGGAAGACTTAAAGCAAACAGCCAGGAAACTGTTAAAACACAAAGATATTGGCACTGAGCTTTACTTTTCCCTGTCAGTGAGCTGATTTTACACACACAACTCTTTCAACCAATAAATCAATGGTAAACTTGTGACCTTATTTGCTCTAATGAATCACTTGTATTGCCATGTTCTGCAGCATATGAAACAGCAGCAAATCTGGTTTCACTGGCCAGTGCACCCTGCCTGGTTCAGTGCTGCAGTGAAGCTCTGTTTAAATTAAAAATGTATGTTTCAGCTTGACAAGGCATATCAAATGTTAACATTTGTTCCCTAGTCATACTTCACTTCGTAGTATTTGGTCCTAGCCAGTAGAAGTAGCAAAGCTGTACTTGGATATTAGCAGAAAAAAACCAAACCAAACCAAAACAAAAAAAACCCCAAACCACAGTCAATTAACAAGTTGTGACAATGAAATGTTTTTATTAGCTTGCTAGCCAAAAGGTCTGACTGGCTTCTTAGAGTAGCACGTAGTGCACTCTCAGATATCAACATTGTGAAGCTGGAGCTGAAGGTATGCTTTAAAGATTTTGTGTGGCACTTCCCAGGATTATTTTTTGCCAGTCTGTAAGTATCTGCCTCTACCAAAGACTCTACAAGCTGACAGTCCTCAATATGTATTTCTATAAATTCAAACCTAATATTGTTAAATGCATTTTGTGTTAGTCTTGGACTTCTCCATGCCTGTCAGACATCAGTCCTGGTGAAGTTACTCGTACCTGTGAATAACTCTCTCAGAAGGTGACTATGTTCCTGAAAGTCTGCTGCACTGGCAGCACCATCCTTTCAAAGGATACAGTGCTTTACCTTCTCAGTATCAAGCAAGCAGAGTGTTGGTCTGTAGTTGTTATACTGTCCAGGACCATACATGATGGAGAAAAACAAATTGAATAAAAGGATAGCCTTTGCTTCAGAGATTTTTCAAGCTAAATACCCACTAAAACAAGAGATTACAAAGTGTACAGACAAAGAGAAAGAATCTAAGAGGCAATTAGCAAGTAAGATCAATCCTCACTTTCCTCCCCTTTCTAATCTCCTGGATATGTTGTGGGAAATTATAGAGGACTTCTACTTACAACATGTCTCTTAGATTGTCTAACTGCAAAAGAAAAAGCGTGATTATATTCATTCCAGCATATTAGATAAAACATTAAAGATGCTTTGCACTGGATTCATCTAGTCCATTGTGAGTATCTTAAAAAATGGATATGACTGTCTAAGCCAGCTGTCTATAACCAGTGGAGAGAAACAAGGAATTGTAGGGCATCACCCATTTTATTCTAAGGTGAGAGCTATGTCAGAGTAGTTGAATGGCACTCTGAAAATGCCTGTGTCTTTCAGCTGACTGCCGGTACAACCAGCATGGACGTTGGCCATATGTACTGCAGATGTCTCAAGCTGAGGAGGTTTGAATCCCACTGTGGTAGCTTTTTACCTTCTGTGCACTTGTGCAGGGGTAAAATGTCAACAATCTATACTTCTTGACAGCTTGCTGCTGAAGTGCACACAGAATGTTGCGTGAACTAAGTAATTCCTGAGTGTTGAAGCAGGGGGTGATCCCCTGAAGCATTTCCTACTGTATTTCTCGTGTCTGAAAAGAGGACACACACACACCATCTAGACCATCCAAACAGGAGACTTTATCTAGTAATTTCTCAGCTCTTTTATTTCGTGTTCCAAACTTACCTTAAGAAATAGTGTGGATAACAAATTAATATAAAATAGCAGATTTAATTTTTTTTTCTGATTTTCAGATTGCCTTCCCTGCTTTCTCCCTCCTCCCAAATTTCCAGCTTAGACCTTTATAGTCTACTTAGATAGAAATTTAGCCTAAATTTGAGATGTAAATTTAATGGATTGCTGGCCCCTGAGGACACACATGTAATATTGTTAGCAGCAAATGGTTACTGTTCTGCTGTGTGAGAATGGCTAAATTTCAACAACGTGGAAAATAAGCTCTAAATATCCAGCTTTCAAAGCACTGTGAGTTCTATTTTGAAATGTTATTATGTAAATGTAAGCCCTTTTTATTTTTGATAGACAACTGTATGGAGGTGGGCAACACTGGCCCATTTTGCCTTCCAACGTGGCATTAATTATAACGCTCTAGCCCATTTTCCATGTGCTAACTCACACCAATAGCCAAATACCATGTGAAATTTCCTTTATTAGTTGCTCTGATAGTCTCTGGAAGATGTGAAAAAAGTGCTGTGCACAGTTCCTCCAAAGGGCAGGTGGCTGTCTGAAGGGATTGCTTGGACATGATGAGAAGAGACCACCTTGAGTGAGGGAAATGACCCCCTGCACTATGTAGACCTAGGGCCTCATCTGAA
The DNA here is from genome assembly GCA_013401135.1 of Cettia cetti. Classification (NCBI taxonomy): domain Eukaryota; kingdom Metazoa; phylum Chordata; class Aves; order Passeriformes; family Sylviidae; genus Cettia; species Cettia cetti. Next base: position 84,385 of record VZUI01044791.1, read on the forward strand.
AAATTTGGTGAAGCCTAGAATATCAGTTTGACATCTGATACCTTAAAATAAATGCCCAAGTGGGTTGAACAGGAGTTTAGGGAAATGATTTTAGTCCCTCAAAGCCAGTATGAGATGGTGAGCTCTCCAGGGCAGAGGACCATTATCTGCTTGATCTCTATGTGGGTTTCTTAGATGCTGCTGCAATATGGATCTTAAGTATGGTGAATTTTTTTATTCAGCCAAATTACCTGGCAGCCAATTTTCTCTGTGCAATGACAGTAAGAGAGGGTAACAGCAACATGGTAATGATCCTCTTAATAATGTGATAGAAATAACCTGTTTTCTTCTGAAACTTTTTTCCAAAAAAGATTCTATGTCAGCACATTTTTTTTTATAATCAGCAATGTAGGCTACTTCTTGCTTGCTGCAATTTGATTGGAGTTTGAGAAACTTGAGCATTTTTTCTGCTTTCGTTTGTAAACATCAAGAAATACAGGTCTATGAAATGCAAAAGCAATTAATATTATAAACCTCTACTAATAGAACAGGTGATACAGTGAGCATATGAAAGCATTCAGATTTGGGGCTAGAAAGGGATAATAGCTAATTGTCTGAACAATTATTACTGTATAAGATAATGAGAGTTGCTGAAATAGCTAGTTGTATAAATGAGACATCCTGCATTATTGATCAGGCTTCTTTGTTTTAGCTGCACTAAAAGTATACATTTCACTTTTAAATGGCTATTTATCAAGTCTAAACCTCACATGCAATGATGCATTCATATGGTTAGGGGTGTGGGTGTGTGTTTTGTGGTTTTTTGGGTTTCTTTCAAGAAAAGGGATAAATGTTGAAATATGTTTAAAGTAAGGCAGCATTATCCTTCTCTCATGGGCTCCCCTTGTGTGACTACCCTTGTGGTGCAGGAACATATTTGTTGACATAATTGGTTTGATCAGTAGTCTATGTAGTCCAGTGGTTTACCTCTGTCTGATAATAAATAAATTAATTAAAATGTTACTGTTTCAGGAGTCTAACAAACCTGGTTACTTCAACTGAGCAGCATTATACATCACAGGAATGGATCTTCCTGGTCTTGTAATCTCGTTTAGTCATCATATGAGGTGTAGTTGCTTTTATTAATTAAAAGTAGAGAATAAGAATATTGAAATGCAATCTCTAAAGCCCTTGAAGTCAAACCTACATGTTAATGACATTTTGTTTGCTGTCCCACAATGTTGTGAGAATTGTAATATTATCTATTCTAAATTTGCTCAAAGGAATTGGATTTCAAATAAACCTATTCATAAAAGAAGCGTGAAAACAGGAGTCAGCATCCTATTAGTACTGTAATTTGCCTAACAACAAGCAATGATTAAACATTTTGACCTTGAAAATCACAGTTAGAAAGGGGGAAAAAAAAAAGTTTTCCTTATAATCTTTCTGATTTTCTTCAGCGGCACAGTTTTTAATTAGTGTGCATGAAATAATGTTTATTGCACGTGTTCTGAAGTGCCATAGTCTGTAGCATTAATTCCTTTAAAACAAACAAAAAAAAGTATTAGTGAACCCGCTTTACACTATGGTTTTAGAATAGGAAAGGCTTTTCAGTCAATTATTTATGTGCAGTAAGTACTGAAAGACTTATTATCTCAGAATAATCAATGTTTGGCTGAAGCTTGAGAACACTAACAGCTAATCTTAAAAGTCTTGATCCAGTGTCATTTGAAATAATGGCAGAACTCCTGTCAATTTTAAACAAAGGAGGCTGAGGCCAAGAGGTATTGCTTTGAAAGATCATTTTAGATAATCTGTGGAAAACATCTGTAAAAGAACAGAAAATTTGACTTTCACTCTCTGCATAATACTGTATGAAGTATTTCAGAAGAAGGGAGCTCCTAATCGCATCTATCTGTATTTTCTGTTGCCTGAGGGAGCTTTTTTACATATATAAATATATATATATTTATGTACACGCACATATATATGCACTGAGCTGGTGTTACTGCCTCTGGGAATAAACAGATGGCAGCTGAAAAAATTAGGATCAAACTGAGAAGGAGTGGAGAGACTCAGTGAAATATTGAAATACCTGCATATCTTTTTGTTTAACACTCAAGTTACTTCTTTTGTTCCTTGAATCCCCAGCAAATTTTTTCTCTCCAGTATATGAGTGATCATTTTGCTTGTTCTCTGTTTTCAACCACCTTGATAATTTGCTTAGGCCAGTGTGGAGCAACTTGGGATATGTGGGATCCTCTCTCCTCCTGGGAACGTTTGGAAAATTGCATAAGAAATGAAGGAAGTGACACCCAAAATTCAAAAGATAGTACCAGTGCTTCAGGATGCCTTCTGGTGCAGGCTCTCACTTGTGGCTGCTGTGTCAGCCTGTAGGGCAGGGTTGGACAAAGATATCAAGGAGGTATTTAAAGATTGCAAGGGAGAAGGAAAGAGGAGTTTCTGGCATTTGGTGAGCATTCCATTCTCTCATATGGAGGACTGCTCTTTTCTGATTTTACACAAGTGATGAAGGGTGGATTTTGGCTGTACTTGGAGGAATTTCTGAAATGTAATTTAATTATTATTGAAAAAAAAACTTCCAAAGCTCAACCTGCTCGTCCATCCAAGCCAAAAATGCTATCAAAACTTCATTTTAAAGGTTTTTCCTTTTTATTTCCTTCACTTGTCTGCAGGAATTAGGAAGACCAATAAAGAAGGCAGGGATAAACACAGCAGTAATTAAAAATCAAAAGTTAAGTGTGCTCTTTACAGTATTTTCTGCTGGAGTATAATACAGTATACCTTGTATTACCCTTTTTAAAATAGGCAGATTCTGTTTAATAGTGCTAATACGTAACCACACTTAGCAGATGTGTTTTTGTTTATTGATAAAGTGGACTTATTTTTGAATAGAAGCATTTGTTTTCTGAAGCAAGAGAAGCAACAGAGCCCTTCCCCAGTCTTTTGCAGACAGTGCTGGGTGTCAGTGCTGAGTGGCAAAGTAGAAAAGCTTTCCTCTCACAAGGAAGAGGCAGCATCAGGAAGCAGCCTGCAGATAAGCAGATATGGCTAAGTAGGGAAGTAGGACAGATACCCTGAGACAGCATCTGGCAGAGAAAGGGAAGAGATGTGATCTCTCCTTTCCAGAGAAAGCCAGAGGAACTGTAGGGGTCCAGCTCCTAGAAAAGAGCCAAAAGTTCTGAAAATCCATAATATTTAGGTTCTGAGCTCACACTGATTTCAGCTTTAACAAATGCTATATTTAGTGACACATATGTTCCTTAATAGACTCCTAGTCCAATTTAGGAACTGGCCTCAAAGAAACTTGAAAATTTTAGCAATTCGTTGCATTTTTCCTAGAATGGCAAAATACTGATCTTGGCAAAGCATATTTGATGGTCTAGTTTGGGGTACATATTTACCTATATTTTCATCCATATGCCTGTACAGACCATAAAATCATAGTATGAGTGTGGCAAAAATGTGATGTGAGAGTACAACTAAGTGATTTAATAAACTAGAGGGTGCCCTCTCCCCCTCCAAAACAGTAAGCCACATTCTCTCATTTCTCATTCAGTCACACATTAAGACAGATTTGACCAAGTATTTTTAGTTGGAGATTTGGAGCGGCTAAAGTAAGAAATCCTCTTAATAAATATAGGAGCTTTTTTTAAACTATCTTTTATTCCAGTGTAATTCCACTGACTTCACAAGATTTTTTGCTAATACATTCTGGTAGGGAAATAGTAGCAGGTTGTGGGTACTCATTTTTCTTTTTCTCTGTGGGGATAACATTGTCACTGTGCTTGAATTCTCCTAATGAAATAAACATTTTGCATAGCTTTAGCTTTTTACTAGTAGATGATTTGCTACAATAGATAGGTACGTATCAAATATATAGTACAAAATTTACTTATTTTCATTCTTATGAAGACAGCTTTCTAGCTTTTTTGAAGCATTACAAGCCATCCTGGCTTTTCCAAAGGACTGCGAGTTGAAGTGAGTATGAAATAGGCAGGACAGAGGCACTCTGTAAACTTCAGTAACTTTCATCAGTTTGTTTTGAATGACAAGAAATACTAGAGCTTCTGTCTTCCAGAGAAGCACTTCTCAATAAACTACGTTTACCAATAGCTGTCAAATTTCAACTGTATGCTTTTGTTATTAAATGAAACAAAGATTTTGGGGAGAGAAACTTTTTTAATAAATTTATCTTTTATTAGACCAGCACACTTTTTTGGAAAAAAAAAAAAAACACACAAAAAACCCCCCAAAACAACAGACAAGCTTAGAGGTGCAGAAATCCGTCTTCAGTTGCGAAACGGGCCAATTTCAAGCCAAGTGTAGGCTGGGGAAAATTGTTTTAACTTTGTTACAGTGATGAGTTAAATAAGTGGAAGAGAAAAAGGTGTCTGACACCTTGAAGCAGATGAGGTTGTTAGTGAAGGCAGAGGTGATAAAGGTTGTGATAAATGTGTCTGAAATAGCAAATGGAGTCTGGGGGTGTTGCTGTTATTAAAAAGAGAGTCAGGGCAAGGGAGAAGAAAACTGAAGAGTAGAAATCTACAGAGGTGCAATTCACCAAATCCAGCTATGCAATAAACATTTTGTAAGAGACTGATTGTTTTGCGAATAAAAGCCTCATTTTCATAGGAACACGAGAAGCTGCAGGGGGTCTCTTTCAATGTCCCATCTCCATCAGTGTGTGACACAAAGCAGGTGCTTAAAAGGTAATTTTTAGCCTTTGGATGTTTAAGAATTTTTTGAAGCTATAAAACATTTGTAAATCTCTCTGGGTAGGACAGTGAGCAGTCCAAGGTAGCTACCCTGGGCTCTCGATGAAAAATAGGCACACGGTAAAAGTGGCATAATCTTGTACTGAAATAGATGTTTAGGGCTATTTCTCTCCGTTGTCTGTAAGGGCAATTCAGAGTGAGTAACTAGGGTTTAGGCATTTAACTTCTGCAGTGAACTTTTGACGTCTGAAGTGGACCTCCCTCAACTCTCCAGGACTTGAAACACAGCAGGGTCTGGAAAACCGACCCAAGGCTGCATTGCCAGGGGCTGTTCCCAAAAGGTGTTTGAATGCTGGCCTCCTCTTTGAGAAGAGGAAGGGAAACATCCAATGGATGCGAGCCCTGCAGTACCGCTTGGCCTCGGTGCCAGCAGGCAGGGTTGGACCCGCATATTCAGCCGACATCGACACAGACTCTGTCGCTTGAAATTGAGGACTTACAAGTCTCAAAGCTGCACTTTGATGCAGTTTTCAGAAATGCCTCCATCGGATAAGCTTTATTCTAAAAACAAGATCCTGCCAGAAATCTTGCCTTTATAAAGGTGTTCCTTCTACATTTCTATGTTTATCCATGCATTCACTTTCTGGGCATTAAATTCAAATGGAGAATTTACAAATTAATATTTCTTCTAAATGTTTGTATCAGTCACTGTTGCTCTGTATTTTATTCTCTGCTAAGGTGATGCAATTTCTATATTAGTGCTTTATGATTTTTTTTAATAATATTCCCCAGTTTAAAAAAAAAAGTGTTAGAAAACATTAGTAAATTGTTCTTTTGTGAAAATGAGCTTCTGTTTACTGAAATCTGCAGCAAAAAAAAAAAAAAAAGAGAATATTCAGTGTCTCCCCAGGAAACTCATACAGCACTGACTTTGTGCTCTCAATCTGACCTTTTTTTCATTATATAAGAAAAAAAATAATCCTTATGAAAGTCAGGTTGAAGATAAGATCAGCAAGGTGGGCTGGTAATTACATAAAGTGATGTTCAGTCATTACAGAAAATGTACAGTTGATCCAATGGCTTAGATGTGGGCGAGGAATATGATCTAGCTTTTACTGGTATAAAAGAAAGATGCAACTTTTTCATACATCAGTTTTGGGGACTTACCTCCAAGCATTAAGGACAGCTCATCTTTGAACACCATCCTGCAGTTTCTCTGATTTATTCTTGTCAAACAAGGGAGGTAATTTTTTTTTTGTTATTGTTACAGAGGGGTTGTATATGTTTTGACATTCTCTTTACCTTCTTTTCCAAAAGTTTGCTTCTCCTTCCATTCTGTCAAAGTTTTTGCTTTGAACATTAACTTAAAAGTTGATTTGGGACTAAAACATCAATGCTTAGAGTTAAGCTTGCTTTGTAAGTAAGAGAAAATGAGACTCTAGAATTAGATTACAGCTAAACGTTGATAATTTTTGATTTCAGATTGGATCTCAAATTTTTCATTAGTAATTTTGTGTTTTTCTCCTCCTCAGTGGTGGCAATTGCTGTCAAATATCAAACATTAAACAACCTGTGGTATTAGCACATCCCTTAGAGTCTTTAAAGAAAAAGACAAGATATTGTAAAAAATGAGGTGAGAATTTGCCTGCCGGGAAAGATTTAAAATTACCATCTTTCCAAAGAACTCCTGAAATTCAGGCATTACGTATTGTTCCAGTAGCTTAAGAAAGGTAACATTTAATAGAACAAAGTAGAAGCTTCCTTGGATTGGATCGTGGGACGAAATGAGTGGTAAGAACATTAACTGGGTTAATAGCATGGGCACAGTCAGAAAATTCAAGTAAGACCATCAGACAAAACAGCTGTTGCTCTGAAAAAGTAGAGAAGATCACATCTGTGGTTTATTGACAGGTCTCTTTGGTGGTTTTGGTATGAGCCTGACAATCCAACTCAATAGAGGAAGTGCAAAGCTGCAGTTTCAATTCCCTTTTTGGTTAATATAATGTAAAAAACTCCCCTCTGGGATTCCCTCGAGCTATTACAATATACCAAATTATAGCATTATGTCTTCTTGGAAAAGTAGGGTGAAGGATGCCACAGTGCCTTCAGCAAAAAACATGAAACACAAGATGATCTGTCTAGGGTTGTGGTATTATTCCTGTGGCTGGCTTCTTTTATTGGAGCCATTGAAGAATTTAGGCTATCAGAAGGCTCAGGATGATGTAGAAACAGATCATTTGGAAAAGTCTGTCTGTCTTATGCTGGTGCATGAGATCTTCCAGCTGACTTCTTGCACTCTGGAGAATGTTCCCTTGGATGGGACAGGGCTTAATGTTAAACTGTGGAATTGTGTTCCAGTGCAGGCAAGTCCGCCAGCAGTCACAACCCCTCTAAGGGATTCGAAAGAGGATATACAGAAAACAGCCTTTTAAAAAGTGCTTTATTTTCTGGAGGGAGGGATCCAGCCAATCCACTCTGTGTGGCTCTGTAGATGCTGTTGAGCTCAATTCAGTTCCCAAAATGTTTGGCAGGCCCATAAGAGGTTGTGGATCTAAACAGTGTGAAGGACCACATTTCTCCTGCATACACAGCTTACTCTTGTTGAAGGCACATGTCACAGAGGGCTGGCAGCTGCTTCTCAGGAACCTGACAGCCACGTCCAATGCTTCCAAAGCTTTAAGGAAAAGTCCAAGCAGAGATGGAAAACCACAGGTTGCATAGAGCCCGTACGCATACCTACATGCATACACTGAAATGGCTTTTGGATACCTCTTCTAAATGCTTATTTCTAAATTGTTGCCAATATTTTTTATTCCTGATGGTTATTGGCTGCTTTTAATTCCTCTATCCTTCATTTTCTGCCAGCATGAACTGGCTCAATGGGCAGGTTGGAGGGAGGAGGTGAAGTTACTTGCATCCAGCACTCAGCCTTGCCGTCTGGTAACTACCACATTATCAGCCTCTCTGTTTAGCTGAGCTTTAGATTGTTCTCTTTCCTCTATTTTTTTTTTTTCTGTCTTAATTAGGAAGATGCTTGTTTCCACTGCCTTCATTCATTGCATTGGAAAGCACTGGGTTACCAATTTTGCTCATAAATTTTGTTTCTTTCCACTTTAGTAACCCCCATCAGGCAGGGGACATGTTTTTTTCATCCTGACATTGGTCTCAGCCTTCAAGAATGTGTGTATTTGTATTTCTAGACAGATCATGGATTGCTATGGGAAGTATGCAGCTGTCACATTGACAATTTTGTCTGTATTTCTACATCTTCTTCATACTTTCCCAGATGGAGAGTTTCTCATGCAGGGTAAGCTGCTTTCAGCATTCAGAAATAGAACACTTATAAAGAGTATTAATTAAATTTTCACGTTTTATAAATGTGGTCAGAAATTTTATCATTCAGTTGCATTTATTGACAATAAGGGTATAATAAATCAAGATAATTTCACTATGAGCATGCCTCCTATTTCTTCCCAAAATCTGATTTCTCCAGGTCAACGATGTCCCAGATGACCATGTCCTCAAGTTGATATGGGTAACCTTAATCCTTGCAACACTATTGAATAGAAATGTTTGTTTTCTTGTACTCCTGCAATCTAAATAACAACATAACATTAGGAACAGCAGAATCACCTCATAATATGTAGAATATTTTTCCTGTGTAGACCCCAGAATATGGGATGCTGGTGGTGTAGCATTCTACCAAAGACATGTATTAGATTTTAAGGGTACTTTGGAGGTTGCAGGGGTTTTTATTTAGCCTCAAGTAAAATATTAAAAAAATGCAATGTACAAAAAGCTTGGTACCACCAAACATTTGAAAAGCTCTCTATAACAGAATCTTACCTGAAAGCAGGTAATGTTTAAGAAGCACTACAAATCCTGCTGGTGCTTTTAACTATCTACATCTAGTAGGAAGTTTTCTAGGGATAGCTAGTGCTGCAGACAGAGACAAACCTTCACAAATACCAACAAAATTGAAAAGAAAACCAGAAAAAATCCAGTAGTGTTTGTGGTTTACCTAGAAAGCCACTGCCTAGTTTTACAGCTGGTGCATGTTGCAGAGTTGAAAAACGTAAAGAGGAGAGCTTTTGATGGTTGTGCTTTTCTGTTCTGCAGACATCAAGCAGCAGAATGTGGCTTGTGCTTCTTCTTATGGCCTGCACTTTCCCTTTCTTTTTGAAAATGAAAATACAGCTGGAAACCAAATAAAATTCTCTTCCTTATATTTTTATGGCAGGTTGTCCAGAGTGCAAGCTAGGGGAGAACAGGTTCTTTTCCAAGCCAGGAGCACCCATTTACCAGTGCACTGGGTGCTGTTTCTCCCGTGCCTATCCCACTCCAATGAGGTCCAAGAAGACCATGCTTGTTCCAAAGAACATTACGTCAGAGGCAACATGCTGCGTAGCAAAGGCTTTTACCAAGGTGAGGGTGACAGTGAGGTCTGCTTAAGCTTCTTTTAGAAGGCAATACTAAGCTGAAGCAGTGAATAGTAAAGAATATGGTTTGGCTGGAGGACACTGGAGGGAAGAATCCTTGGCATTTATGTCCTTTGTGCCTTAGTTCTTTCTTTTTTCTAAAGAAGAAATTAAAGCATCAACCAGTAGCAAGTCTGATATTCAGGTGTGATGAGGAAATTGGTGCAGTGCCACTGAATTCTTTGAAACTGTTTTGTCTCATAACTCCTGCAGCTCTGGTGATAGACTTGTCCCAGTATTTTCAACTCTCCTGGATGTACACACTCCCCTTAAATGCTATGCAGTGTGTTTTTGATTTTAATAATTTGATTGCCTTGTGTCTTTCCAGAATAGACAGGAGTTCTCTGGGAAGGTGTCTGGTCAATACTATCAATTACATATATGGGAATGAGGGACCAAAACCATCTGTGCTCATTAGATTAATTGAGATGGTGTTTTACTTTTTAATAGTATAACCAAGAGGGAACTGTAAATGTGTGTAAGTACTGTGAACATTTAACACGCACCTGGAAGGTTCTTTTAAAGATTCTTCTAAATCTGATTATTTTGGGAGTGACTCTGCTCCAAGTGAAGAAACCTTACATTTTATGTAATAAATGGTGAGCTAGTTGAAACAAGCTGTTGTCTATCCTATCAGGCTCATTAAATGTGTCAGCTAAAGGTTCAGCTGAGTTACCCACTCACAGGTTTGGTGCATTTGAAATAACTTGGGGTACTGAAGTCATATGGGTATGGCTCTCAGACACAGAACCTATGAAAGTGTTTCTGGAGTGACAGCTGGAGGCTGGGTGAGATCCCTCTGACCCCTCAAATGGCAATTCACAGCTCAGTGGGTGCAGCTGAAGAGAGCACTGGGTCTCCACTGGCTGTGATGAGAGCCAGATACCTGACTTTAAACTATGCTGAATCAATCCTGGCTCTTCACCTGAGGAGAACGTAGATGTTATCCTACATTGACAATGCTAGACTTGCCCTAAGGCAGCAGCTAGAATTTGGTTGAGATTAAATATAAAGGTGAGTCTTGTGTTTATGGCCTTTGTTTTTGTAATTCCCATGTGATGTCTTTTAAGGACACTTTCTGATTTCCCATAGATTGGTTACTCGACACTTTTGGAAAATTAGACACTTTAAGGAGTGTCCAAGTTAAAGAGCAGCAAATTATGTCACTGTGCATGTCACTACTGAAAACCTTCACATTACAGCTCCAAAAACAGTGATGATGCAGCTTCATAGGTTGGTGTTGAGGTTATTCTAGTACATGTACCCCAAAAGGGCCTGTGTACTTTGTAGTTAAGAAAAAGTTTTTAGACATAGTTTACTTTACAATGCTGGTTTTACTGCACAGCTAATCCTAACTGTTTGTAATATGTGTGTGTTTTCTTTTTTTAAGATTACCCTTAAGGACAATGTGAAGATAGAGAACCATACAGATTGTCACTGCAGTACCTGCTACTATCATAAATCCTAAAGCCTGTCCCTTTGCTAATGGTCAAGGACAACGGTGAATGGAACATTTGTTTTTCAACTTTTATAGTACCACAGTGTAAAACCTTATGTTTTCTGCTAAAGACTCTGGGTAGACCTCTGGATAAGATAGATGGCTATTTTATTTCCTCCTTGCTTCTTCATGCATTTAAGAAAGTGTAATTATTTCCATTAGGGATAAAATACAGCACTTGCATGACCAAATGCTTGATCTATTTTTAAAATAAACTATCAGTTAAATCATCAATGTTTATTGAGGAAAAATGGTGATTTATTAGCTTAACAGACAAAAACGAGATTCTGACGCAATTAAAATGTCTAGATTTTTTTTTTTTAATGGGAGGGAGAGGGAAAAGGAAGAGAGGGATGGGAAACTGAACAGAAGAAGAATTATTTTCCCCTTATTCACTTAGTGATTAGATTTTTTGAAGATGCAATGTATTGTTTCACCTGCTTTTCTTCCGTTTTTATTTTACCTAATGGGAAGAAAGTATAACAGTGCATCATCTATGCAGAGTACTCTGTCTTTCTGTGCCATCTTTTATATTTCTCTAAATTTAATCTTCTCCCATATAGATGGGAAAATGATGCGAAACCAAACATTATAAAGAATTTTTGTAGATTTTCATGTAGCACTGATGGAATAGAGTAGTCATACAACAGTATTAGCTGTTTAAGCTGCTTACCGTCTTCATCAAGGCTCAGGGCTTTGGTAATTCTCAAATGCCTTGTGCTAGACCCAGGTATACCAATACAAAAGGTAGGGAATGTGTTAGGTGAGAAGAGGACCACAAAATATGTACTCATAACACCTGACTTTAGTATTACAAACTTGTTTAGTTGTAGTGGGTTGCATCGGGGGATCTGGAGGAGCTGCTCACAGATTTAAAGCCTTCCCACGGGATCTGAAGTGAATGAATTTCCTTGCTCTTCATCCTAACTTCTGGGGAAAGAACATCGTCCTTGCTTCGGTCACTGGCTGCAAGAATTTAAATGTGCTGACTCAAAAAGCCTCAGATATATTTGTGGGCGATTGCCCTGCAGTTGAAGCTGTGAGGATAGCAGTAAGAGATTAAGAGATTCCAACGGGGATGTGGAAGATTGCCTGGAGTGAGGGAGGGTGCGAGGCTGGCTGGTCTGTCCCTGCCCATGGCCGTGGCTGATAGCTGTGCCAATGCCAAATGACTGAAGTAGTTTAGACGGACCCCCAGGGCTAAGCTGTGACGGGGAACTTGAGGAGCTGAAGATCGGCTTCCAATGATTGTTTAAATCCACCAGTTACTCACCCTTCTGTCTATTGGAGTGCAAATTCAGTGCTATTTGCTAAGAATACAATCATGGGGCTTTGCGGAGAAGAAAAGACTTTTCGTATGTAGAGGAGATGAGGTTCTTAGAGAAGCATTTTTTCAGTGAATGTTCAATAAACTTTACTAACCTGATCTCCCCACCTTAAGCCCTTAATCCGCTCTTTTGTCCTAGCTTCACCGTGACATTCCTGGGAGATGTTTTGCCTGACTTGGTCTTGAAAAAAACGGATTTTGTGAAGGAGGCTGATCTCGCTACTTCACTATGCTTACTATTCTGGAAAATTTCAATATTCTGGAAATCTTTTCCCTGAGTGTTTTATCTAAGTCTCATTTGCTTCCATGTTTCTTCTGGTCAGAGGAGACAAAGTTCAGTAGGATGGTCTTTAGGATTAGTTTAGTAACACCAGCAGCACAGACTTTCAGGATGAGAAGTCTAATTTCTTATTCCGGCTCATCACTCAAACATTATGGGAATACATATCAAGCAGCTGCTGTAGCTGACTCACAATTTCAAGCTGGTGTACAATTCTATTAAACGTGATTGATGTGGCTACTTTTGCAGGAAAGCCAGGTTCTACCTGGGATTCCTGGGCAACGAGAGAGGAGTGATTTGAAGCTGCAGCGTGATTTACCTTCGGGAATGGTATCGCATTTTTTCATAACTTTGACAGGACTGAAAAGGAGAGCAGGGAAACATTCCCTGAAGTTCACTTGCAGGAATGATGTGCCCTTTTGTGTTGCCAACCTTCTTGGATGACGTCTTACTCAAATAATTTCCTCTGGCACTATCGAGCACTTGTCTACTTATGCTTGTGCTGCCCACAGTAACAGCACAATAAACTTTTGTTTGGAATTTCTGAATCAACTTCCATATTTCGCTTTGTAAAACCATAGAATTACCAATTAGAGTGAAACCCATGGTAAAAAAAAAAAAAAAAAAAAAAAAAAAAAAAAAAGGCGCGGTAGCCCTGTGTCCTGCTAATTTGCCTGTTTTTTCCCGTCTTGCTTGTACCAAGCTTTTAAGTTGAACTCCTCAACTCATGGATCCCTCTCCCCCCTCAGGCGACCTCAGGCACCAGGAGCTTGAAAAATGTGTATTGTGAGGCTGTGTGGAATGGGGGAGCATCGGCCTCTTTAAGTTATCTGGCTCTAACTTTTCAGTTTCGAAGTAGCAACACATAGCAAGGAAAGGGATGGAATAGGCATGCAGATACACAAACTTGTCAGCGGGTGGTAAAGGAAACAAGAAGACAGACCAGGCCCCTTCTGCCTCCGGTTAATGGGCTGTTAGGGATGGCCCTCGGGCACGGCAGGGGGGATATCATGAGCTTCCTAAGGGTTAGGAAGGGACATCCTGGGCTCCCGGAGGAGTGGAAAGGAGGAATGAGCTTGCTCTCGGCGCCGTGGGTGCTTGGGGATTGGGCAAAACTTTGTGTCCCATGTGTGAGTGGGTGCTGCAAGGTCTAAGCCCTAGCAGCTGGAGAAGGGACCCAAAGATCCTGAAGAACTAGAAGACCAATATCCCAGAGACCAGCGTGATAAGGTCGGGGCAGGCCTTATTAACCTCTGCAACTGCCTAAACGAAGGTTATAGCCGGGTGAGGGTCTCTCTCTTTTCCCAAGTAACAGGCGATAGGACATGAGGAAGTGGCCTCAAGCTGTAGCAGGGGAGGTTTAGGCTGAAAACTAGGAAACATTACTTCACAGAGAGGGTTGTTAAGCGCTGGAACAAGCAGCTAAGGGAGTGGCGGAGTCACCAACCCTGGAGGTACTTGAAAGACCTGTCAATGTGGCACTTAAGGACATGATTAAGTAGTGGACTTGGCTGGGCTGGGTTAATGGTTAGACTAGATGATCTTAAAGGTTTTTTCCATCCAAAATAATGCTATCATTCTAAAAGCAAATGCTCATCATCTGTTGTAATAAATAGGTGTGATTCGTGCTAATGAAGTGAAATAGTAATCAATATAAATAGTTAAGATGTAACACTGAGGAGGGAGGGAGGGGTTCCCCCCCCCCGCCTTTTTCTTTGCAGATGTTCAAGAGAAGAGTGGAAGACAG